>JAGDQP010005534.1:0-77643 GCA_022664845.1 Lepisma saccharinum | reverse complement strand
ACATCAATTTCATTATTATCATCATTATTATTACTCGAGTCGGCTAGGATTTCGAACCTATTTGAGAGTTCGAGTTGGTAATCTGCTCTTATGCTCGGATTATTTAATAGTTTCACTTCGAATTTCAGTTGTTTTGATCCCTTGCTTTCTCTGTTCGCGATGCATAACTTTTCCCTTACTTTTGTGATCACTAATTGATGGTCGGTGTCACCTTCCGCTCCTCTGTACGACCTAACGTCCATTATGTTGGTGTGTCTTCGTCTGTCTACTAATACGTGATCGATCTGGTTGAGAGTTTTGCCGTCTGGAGATACCCATGTGTATTTGTGTATGTCTTTGTGTTCAAAGTACGTGCTCTTTACCAGTAAGTTTTTCGAAATCGCGAAAGTTATCAGTCTTTCTCCATTGTTGTTGGTCTTTTCGTGAAGACTGTATTTGCCTATAGTAGGTCTATATTTTTCTTCCCTCCCTACCTTTGCATTGAAATCACCCAACACAATTTTCGAATTATACTTCGGTAATCGGTCAAACAACCTTTCTAGCTCATCGTAGAATATATCTTTGTCGTTATCAGTAGCCACCTCGGTCGGAGCATAGACGTTTAATAAAACCGTGTTACCCCATCGAGTACGTATCGTAACGTACGATAGTCTTTCGTTTACGAACTCTATATTCTGAACCGCCTGAAGGATACTATTCTTAATGAGGAACCCTGTTCCGAAATCGTGAGACTGTGTTCCCCCGTAGTAGAAAGTGTACTTGCCCTGTGGGATGCTATCTTGACCCTCCCACCGAACTTCTTGTATCGCTAATATGTCTAGCTCGTACTTTTCGGTCTCGCGTACCGCCACCTGAAGAGCGCCCGTTTGGTATAGTGTTCGTACGTTCCACGTTCCTATTCTAAGGTCTTTCTTAATCCTGTTCATAGAGCCCCCTGAAGCAGTCCCAGCCCGGAGATCCGAATGAGGGACTAGTTTACCTCCGGAATATTTTACCCCAGGAGAATCCATGAACCATCTGTTACTATTTCTTGACATGTTTTAGCGGTGTAGAGTTGTCAGCTCTACGACCTCGCAGTAAAGGTAGACATTCAAGATGTCGCCCTCTGTCCATCTCTGAGCCTTGCCGATGTCATTCATCTTCAGCCTCAGAGTGGTAATGGTGATGCTGCTTCCCCTCACCATGATATTTTTGTTCGGGGTTATCTTCCCCTAGCCTTTGTAGATCCCTCTACTAACTGCAAGGCAGCAGTACTATCCACAATTATCTGGTAAATTTAATTCCTTTTTCTTCTTTACGAACAAACAAAGTATCGCTAAAGTATCTGATGCACAAGTTTCCGGTCTTAGCCTTCTTCTAAGTCGGATTAAAATACGGTATCTGGTAGAGATGTACGAATGGTAAATTAGAGTAGTTTTGAATTGGAAACAAATCGAAGTCGAATCAGAAAATCAAAAATCAAATGTAATTTGTGTCTTATCACTGCCATAATAATTCATATGAATCCCCAAATTTTCTTCATTAGAGTCGCGTAGTCAAGTCGGAAAGTTACAAAAAGAAGTACGCCCATTGCTCCTCGAAAATCATATGTTTGATTTGAGAACAGCGGGGCGTTTCGAAGAATATGGAGAGCCACCTTGAGAGATGTCAAAAACGGATCGTTTGAAACTCCACAAAACACAAAGAAGATGAAAGAGTGAAACATGAAAAACTTCAGATGTTCGATTAGAAACATGGCGAAGGGAACCGGAATTAGTATAGAAATAGTACATTGTATTGTTAAAAAAGAGACCTTAAATTCAAGTCTTTGAAAAGACCTTAAAGCGCAGGATCTGAACAACAAAAGCAGGAACAGACTCCAAGCGTTACTGAGACGTCATGCTAATACAGGTTATGGTAAAATCATTTTCCTAATCAAAAAATGTTTTCTCATAGTGTAGGGTCATATTTCCTGAGCGGTCTTCACTCTGCACTTTTCACTTTGCAGAATTTAAGAGTGCATAATAAATGTGTTTCATGAATTCGTTACACACTTTTCAAAATGAAGTGCGGTAAACATTTTCATGAAACACATCTTTGAAAAGCCTGTAGAAATATTCATGAAACACATTATATTGAGTTTTGTGCAGTAATAGCGGCTGCCTTTTAGATTTTCCCCGTATCAGTTTCTGCTTTTTCAGAGAGAAGTTGAGAATATTATCACATTACTTCAGTTTATAATTGCGGACTGAAGTTGTAGCTATGAACTAAGCCTGTCGTAAGTTGGAGGAATTAAGTCCCTCGATGATCTCTTCCTAGGATAGGAATAAGGAAAAAGGCCAGAACATTCATCTGAAGAAACTGAGAAAATCTCTGAACAGCCTCAGGAGACAGATGTATCAATTACCTCTTTACAATGTATCCTAAGTTCAAACGTTATCCACTAGATGACGCAGACTGAGTACATTTTTGTTCTTTAAATGAAACTACTGTTTTGGTATTACTCTAGAAATCAATAGTAATTCGTATGGCGTCTTTGAGCAAGGAAACAGATTTTTGAATTACAGAGTTGATTTTTATTGTTACTTCTTTCCATGAGACCATAGTTTCCTAACCTTTTTTTTTTTTACCTAGCACCTCTTCTGCAATCTGTGCGAAATCCATGCCTCCACCCATAAATTTATGCTATTAGATTAATGGAAAGGGTTTGAAATTCGTCGGAGTTAAAACAAATATGTCTTATTATGTTATTTATATAATGTACTACGCACTGTTTCATCATTGATACTCAGAACTTTTTCTTTTACTTTTAATGCTGCTCGTTTTTCAATTTACTTTGGAAAATAAATTTCATTTTTCTGTTTCAGTGAACTGCGTCACAGTTGCATTTCTTTCAAGGTCCTCAAATGGAACCCGCACCTCAGGTTTGGAACCATTGCTTAAGGAGGGGGGGGATTGGCTTAACAACAAACCCTAATAGAAATAATTGTTGTTCCCTTCCCTTTGGTAGTGCGGACGCCAGGACATTTATTTCTATTGGCCCCTTGAATGTATACAACCAGTCAGAAAGTTGTGTCAAGCTGGTTGCCGAGCTATTGCAGTATTTCCAAGGAATTTGAAAACACATTAAAGAAGCGTTTGAAATGGAAGCATGTATTATCATCTGGAAGAGAAGGGGCAACGGAATAATCAGTGTATAAAATACACATAAGAAATAAGTTCACACACTAAGTAGTTACTTGTACAAGGAGGATGAAGAATCAGAGCTACAGAAAGAGTTAATTTCAGCAGATACCAGATATACACAACTGAATCTGAACAATAGAAAAGACATATGTCACACGCACTGAAAGGAGTAGAAGAAATTAAAACACGTTGGATAAGAAAATCATGCATAAAGATGCGTAACAAAAATAAACAAGACACACATGAACAAAGAAATGATTTGAGTGGATACGACACAGGGAACTAATATCAGAAGCAGAAGGATTCATGCAGACAAAGGAAGAGATGAGTTTCACCAAATCTTCGTTAAGAATTGACGAATCGTTCAGTAATTTTTAAGAACTTTGAAATACAATAAATTCGTTAACTAACGATTTCTTCAATTTTAATGAAGGTTGGTGAAAGTCACTAAAGATGACAGTTATGTCCTAAACGGATGACGAAAGGCATTGCCATGCGAAAATATGGAATAAGGGCTGAAGACGAACCCGTATTACAAATACAATTCAGAAGTAGTGTATTCAATTCAGTTTTTTTTAAATTTCTATTTACGTCCACTTTTCGATAGCTTTTCCGTTCATCAATGTTCTCTAGAGCCATATTCTCCAGACAATACAGTTCCTCTATATAAAGCATTAAAACAAACATTTCCTAAATTCTTGGCTCGTTATTTTAAAACAAATAATCTTTGTTCTTCATTTGTCTGTTTGTGGTCTTCCTCTTCAAGTAAGTCTATAAATTTTATTCACATAATGAAGGCTAAAAAGTTTGTGTTCGCACACACACACAAACACAACATACTATTCGTAATGATACGGCAAGAGTCAAAAGGCAGTGCTATAGTATACATTCAACTTTCTCTCTTGACATTACTCTTTCACAATGCAAAGTTACATTTAAAAAGCGTGATTACTGGCTGAAAATCGTGTGATATAACGATTGTTTTAAAATAAAAAAATTTTAATGAAAAAATTTTAATGAAAAAATTTGGAAATTTAATGATGGCTAATAAAATATGTTCTTTAAATTCTAAAGAGCAACGAAGGGATTGTTATCATCTTTATGACATTATACAGCAACATTTAATGATTCTCACGCTTTTTGGAAAATATACATTATTCAAGCTACAAGTTTTCAATTCTTGGCTTATTAAGCTGAAACATTCAAACACATTTGTGTTTTGTTCACAGAAGGAGAAAAATCTAACATACTTGTTTAACAACAAATACAAAAAAATTTGATGCAAATAATTGCAAGGAGTTAATTTGAATAAATGTTGACTGCCTTAAGAAATAATTAAGACGTGCTTGTTAAGGTCACACGGCTATAAAGAAAGACAGAAGTGGAAAAGATTATAATTGAAAGTCAAGAGTTAGATGGAATATTCGCTTAGTTTGTAATTGTGAGTCCGAATTAAATTAAATTTATTTATATCCTTTAGGCATCTCAGGCTCAGACCGGATTAGGATGGAGGAGAGGATGTTGAAAGATAGTAGGCCAGGACCTAGTTTGTAGGTACCATCCCTGTATTTGCCTGGTGTGACTGAGGAAAATCTCCGGGAAACCTCGATCAGGATAGGATTTTCCGATTCTTAAGCCAACGCTCTACAACTGAGCTACGGCCGCTAGGTTTCTGAGTCCAAATTTACAATCCTAAAATGCTAAGTAGGTCAAAGATGAAATTCATTGTAGTACTGATTAGAAATATTATCAATGCAGTGTAGCATGCCAAAGAAAATATGTACAGTTGTATAAGATATTGGAAGACACAAAGTGAGAAAAATCTAAAGTATGATTGTGTTGTAATCCCGAATATGTACACTCAAATTTACAGAAAATGGAGAATGGAAAGATTGTAAGTTCAAAAACTTGGGTAATATTGCAATATGAATGCAAAAATCTATGAATAGTTGAAAGATATTATTCAATTGTTCCGCTTACCGGAAAATAATGCACAGTGTTGCCACGTTCTGCAAATTTCCGGACACTGAAATTTTACCATTGGCAACTTTCCATGAATCTGAATATACCATATTCTTTGTAAACTTATATGCGAACCCTGTCCGCGGTACAGTCTCCGCGAATTAATTGGAATCGGAGCAGTCACAGGTCCTACTAACATGTTTTTCTGTTCTGCCATTATGAAGTCTAGTTTCATTAAAGATAATTTTACAATAGTGTAATGTTGAAGACACTTTGGAAGGATCTGTGAATACTTCGCTTCTAACACGAATATGTCGGAAGTGATGTGTCCTGATCTTTAATTGCCATCTGGAGTTTTTTAACAACAAAAGTATTGTCACAAGTCGTGATGATTTAAGTAGTTGTTTAAAATCTCTAATTGTAAATTGACTTTTTTGTATGTCAATTGCTTGTATCTGTTCACTACTTTTACTGGTGGTAGAACCAGTTTATTCAAAAGGTTTCAAGAAGCAAGTTTGTGTAAAAGTCGTGAGAAGTCGTAAGACGCCAGACAGTTAAAAAAAGTTTCTGGACGTGTTCAGTATTTGTTATCAAACAATCAATTGTTCAAGAATTAATTAGTCGAACCGAGCGGACTTTACACAACCTAGCAAATAAAAAAAAATCTGCTGTATTTGTTATTATGTAACTATATACTGATCAATATAATTCGTATTATTAGAAGAAATACCGATTAAAAAGACTAAATTCTAAACACTCTGTACTTGAATAGATTATTACAAGTCACAGCGATTACACAAAAACACAAATTTGCACACATCTAATACAACAAACGCTATGGTGTTAATAACGTTATCAACTAGGAAGATTATTTCACAAGAAAAAAACCCTACGAATCGTATATACCGTTAAGTCAACATAGTTAAATATAGGCACAATAAAATGTGGAAATAGCTGAGTACCAACTCATAAAAGTGTCACGATTTGTAAGTAGCATATATAATTCGTTAATACAACCGAACCTGAATCGCTACAAATCTATACGACTAGTTCAAAGAACTGAAAGAAGCGTATGGAAGGATATTCACATTAAGTGTTTGACCTATATCTTCCACAGAATAACTACACATTCCATAACGAATGTAGGCACAACTCGATAGGGTGTTTTTTAAAAATTTGTTTACTATTCTTATGTGTAGATAATGTAAAGAAATGTGGACAATTCTGCTAAAGTTACTAAACTTTCTACACATTGAATCATGATGTTATATTTACCGCATGGTTTACATAAAGTTTCACACTTGATAAGCAATAGCGTTCTACACTAACTACAAATACCGCGATCGATTTGTATAATCTTCAATTATAAGAAACCCAAACTCATACTTATTTCCAAGATGAGATTTTTTTTTATTATATGTAATTATTGTTCACTACTGTAATAAACAAGTTGACTATCGTTACTAAACAAATTAACAATGTTTGTGAATTGTGTCCAAGATGTCACACGATATATTTGGTAACGGTTTCAAAATCAGAGCCTAAAACAAAACGCCGTCATGCCTAAATATTTGTCTTTTGACCTCTATTCTGTAGAAACGAAATAAACATTCTTCACTGATCATTAAATTATTCTTGCGATATCTCAAATATATATTAATTTGTACTCAGTTATTAAATTTGTCAAATACAGAATAAAAATAATTGTTACAACGATTCATATACAAGAAAACACTAACAATGCAATGCTTAATGATAATGTCATCACATACCACTAACGTGAAGTTCAAATATTAATGCCGAAGATGTTTTTTGATTGGCTCCTTATAAGGGTCGTCGAGATGAGTTTGGTGTGAGTGAGTCAGAGGGGCTCGGCTTCTATAGCTTGCTGGAGCAAACTCATAACGCGCACCGGCTGGAGCTAAATTTACCCACAATGCTCCAGATCTCCGCCTTCTTCGCCCACACGTTGACACCAACCTCCCCAAGACAAGTGGTTAAATCCCTCCCTTCCTTAGAATAGCGTTCCGCCCAATGCAGGTTTCCAAATTTGGTTACCAGGTATGGTTACAATTTCCAAGTAGGCGTGTCAGACGAGCAGGTAGAATATCTGTGAATATTTTTGTAAATAATTTATTATCAAAAGGTCATTAATTATAAATTGTTTTACCTATCTTCTCAACACTACAAAAAGAGGGGGGATTCCCTTCATCCGGTAGAAGCGTTACGATTGTTCGTGTTTTGATTGGTTACTTATGTGTGAGTGTGTGTGACTGGTGATAGCCTATTTTGATATTTTATTGCGTCAATACTATTTGTGTATGTTTATCTTTTGAACAGTTGTTTATAAACTGACTGAAGAATACGACCAAACCTGTGTTACGTAACACTGTACAAGATTAATGACTTGAAATATCGGATCAGAAAGGCAGTGGTCCATCCACTTTGCTGCTGTGTAGACAATTTCTCAGACTACTGTTGACATTATATCCATTTTAGTTTTTCACTTCAATTTTAGCTATAATGTGAATTGATTATTTACTACCAATGTAGCATTTTCAGTAGTTAGTAAATTCCCATCAATTTTGTACGCACAGTTTTCCTAAAAACGATTTTGCTTATATTTTGGCACTAAAGAACAAAAGAAAAACTCAATAAAGCTTAAAACTCAATTCCATTGAATGAATTAATCGCAAAGATGTATGTAATATTAATTTAAAAAAGAGATTGTCCTTTTGGAAGACCACAATTCATGAAGTGAACAGCACTGCAACAAGCAGACGATAAAGCCGAATTTATATATTTAAAAAAAAAATAAAGATAGCTTCATAATGGTTATTTTCGAATTTATATCCAAAAGATAGCTTCATAATGGTTATTTTATGAACAAATTCAAGTAAGTTTTTGTGAGAAAATTTGAAAATAGTTGCTCCATGTTGTTTTCAGTAATGGCTTTCTATGAACCACACAAAGCAATTCTTTTTTCAGACTAATATCGTACGATATTTTTTTTAAATCAACAACGATGAAATTCACCTTATATCAAAATTGAAATAGAAGAACTTGACGTTGTCCAAATTAACAAAATTCGTTCCACACTAAACTACTTATGGTTAAAGTAGTGCCTTGTTTCTGAGTTAACCAAGAGATATTGAAATGGTGTAATTAGGTGGGGAATATAAACCAATTATGGAATGAATATATCACTTGATGCCGTTTTCTTCTTTTCAAAATAATAAGTGTTGGTATTAAGGTGAAAATTCTGCAGACGGATGCATATTACAGTGATCATATTGCATAATCATGTCAACGTATCAAATGGTCAATTTCTTGTAATCAAATCCACACCTAAGCTTCTTTTAAGCACTTCATATACGATAAAAATAGAAGAATCTTCGAAGATGTTCTGTTTTGAACAGCTGTTGCACTCTTTCACTTGCTTCCTTACCTGGAGGGCTGCGGCGACAGAGAAGAACCTAGGGAAGAGGCCGGAACAAGCACAAGGAGACACTGCTTGCCGTCACTACTGTAATTCGAATGGCTGCGACACAAATCTCCACGGACCTAGTCTTTTGGTGGTGTGCACGCTTTGCACACGGCACGCACGGATAGGAATAGAATCGCCCTGATACAAACTTCTATTTGGAGAACGGGTTGTTGCAGTGTTGCCTTCGCTTCAACCGCTGGAGTACGTAACGTGCATTGGGCGCCAGAAAAGGCAGTTCCACGCCTTTGCGAAAGATTTGCGGAAGATTTTTTTTTTTAAATTTATTTTTCTTTCAGTTAGTCCCCCACCCCACCCCACCCCACCCCCGAGTATTCTTCGTTCACCACAAAACAAGATTGTATAGTTACGTCACTGTCTGGGATATCTTCCTGGAAACATACCTCCAAAATAAAAAAAAAATGAAGGAAGATATCTCCACAAGTTCGTGTTGTTGAGTTGGATTCTAATTGAGCATTTCGAAAGTACAACCTCTCTGCCAAAGGAGTGAGGGAGTTGAAAAAAAACAACATGTAAAGAATCTTAAAACCAGGGCTTAGTAATGCATTCGGTTAGGTTACTGAGTAACATGTTACTTCTATTCGTTCCACAATGATGAGTCTACGTGAAAGTGAGACCAAGCAACATAATTAATCAGCTCTTCTTCTCAACCAAGTTGGCCAAGTTCTTTTTTAGTATACCACTATTCGTGTAGGTGTTTCCATATTGGGTAGACAGAATTTACATTAGCTTACATTTTCTTATAATAATAATAATAATAAAAAAGATTAAACTTATGTATTTTTGGATTCATAGAAAATGTACAATCTGGCAACACTTACAAGTATAAACCATATGTAATGTTAATTTCAAACCAAGGGGCTTCCAGAATTTTCAGTTTCCGGGAGTGGGAGTAAACCCAAAATTGTTTGGGTGTAAGTAGTTTTGCAGAATTTCCATCGACTTTTAACAATATAAATGGTTAAAGTTGGATTTGTCCTCGAGAATTTGTAAGGGTGGCACCTCCCTATTGGGGCGATCTGGCAGAATCCGTACTCGTCAGACAAAGAATTTGCACCCATTGGCCATTTTCTGTCGATCTGAGTAGACGCCTAGAATTTTCTGCTAAAGAGAATTGTTTCTTAAACTTGCTTACAGTGAAATCATCCTAAGTAAGCATTTTAAAATTTAATGTAATTTCTTGTTTACGTTAACACTGCTCTGTGTTTCGAGAACAAAAATCCGATGTTTTGGTGTACAAGTCTTTTCCTTATAATTTTAGGGCGCTGAACCCAAAGGTAATACAACTTTTCCCCCCCTATTACGTCCGGTTCAACTGCAAATGACAATTTCAATTTTTGAACGTTACCCATTATAATACAGACAACACAACAAGGCACTCTAGAGGCTAATTCACACATACAGTGCTGTGCCCATGTCGTTCTCCTGCCATGCTCCGTCCGTGCCATGGCCATGGCCATTCACACATAGGGTGCCGTTCCCATGGCGTGCCGTATTTACTTGCTTTATTTATTATTAATTCTTAACAATATTGTTATTGAATAAATATATTTTCAAAAATATTTATTATCGTAAAATAATAATAAATGAAGCAAGTAAATGAAAATACTGATCTTCGTTAACGTGAGCACTATAACCAGACCAGGATAGAGGGGGGGGGGGGAGATATTATTGGAAAGTAGTCATATCGTGTGTGTCATATCTCGGGAACCGTGCACTCGCGCCGGTTGAGAGTGGCATAAGTCGACTCAGAAGGTCAAAATACATAAGGAAAACACGTTTTCCGGGTGTTTCTAGGTGAGTCCGCAAATCTTCAACCTTACCAAGTAGTCGGTAGGGTATAGTTTGTAGATAGGTCTACCATCCCAGTATTTGCTGCCTGGTGTGACAGGAAAAACCCTGGAAAACACTATGGGCGGCCGCTGGAGTCGCTCCCAGTACCTTCCAATTGTTAAACTGGCACTACTTACTGAACTTCGGTCGTTTGGTATAACTTACAGTACGATCGTTACTGTTCAGGTTTTTGCCTATATCGCCCCAAATATTATCCTTCACAAGATTATTATGTCTTTGTGTTGAAGAACCTTGAAGTGGAAAGTCTCCTTGGTAGACATGTAGAGGATATCTCGGAACTGCAGGAAGTGATTATCGAAAAATGGCAACACGAATGGCAAGCAACATCAAAATGTCAAAGACTTAAAAATTTCATCCCGATTATGCAAATGAGACTAGAAAACAAGAACCTAAAACCAACACGTAGTCTTGTGCATTTTCTTACGGGCCATGAGCCCTATAGGAGCAAATTGTACTAATTTCGATTAGTGATTGACCCTAACTGCCAATGTGGAGAAATCGATACTACGAAGTATGCGGTGCTCAGGGACCCCCTACAGGAACAAAACATCCTTATTGAGGAAAGAAGTATTATACGGCAAATACCAATATATGAAATTCTACATAATGGCGACTACTTATGTATACTAAATTATATTACTGAATACACCTCGGCTAAAAGACATGAACTTGACTTTAGAAGGAATGTGTAAGTGATGATCGAGTGTGAGATGAATGTGTTCCAACAGCAGTAGGAACTCCTGTGTCAGGAAACCGGCAATGAGCTGCTGGAAGTACGTCAGAATGTGTATGTGAGTGAGACTGGAGTTGGAGAAACTTGGTTTGAACGAATGGACTGCTGGAATCCAGCAAATCCGGATTCAGGACATGACTGCGTGGAGGAGGGGCTGCGTGCTCGTGTTGCCTGCGTGTTTTGTGTTTGATATCATGCAGGACCAATGTTAGTGGATAATCTTGGGTGTTTTGTGTACCTTTACCTTTCATTGAGTCACTACTTATAATCTAGCATAAATAAAATTGAAAATAAATAAAAAGCTGTGCTCCTTTAAATAAAATTCATAGTAACAGTCATTATCATTAAGTATAGTCACTTAACACTAAAACACAATCTGGCACAATTAGTTATCATGGGAAAGACTCTCTGTTAATACCTTGTCAGTATAGGAATATATACTCAATTCCCTTGTTATTTTTTTAAAATGTTTGTAGTGTAGTTTATGTCTGTGAATTTGTGTTCTCATTCCTCCTCGTCCATGTCCTTTGTCCTGTCCTTGTTACCGATAAAATTTGTATAATATTAAAACAAAGGAAAAAAATATTTGCTATGATGATACCCGGCCGATTTTTTCTTTTAAGTAATTGGCCTAAAAGCCCGGGCAAAAAAAAAGTCTTTGTGTTGTAAGCTGTATAAACATTCGTGCTCTTGCACCAACATTATCAATTCCTCTTCATTCATTTTTGACACACTGCTTTGCTCAGCAACAATCAACCTCAGACTGGCCGAGGAAAGCCGAAGGATCAAGCCACGACCGTTCTCTTCAAGACGGCACTGTCCACTGTCAGGTCATGTCCACTGCATGTATGAATTAAAAAAGACAACTCAATGTATTTTTAATGTCATAGTCTGAAAAAGAAACTTTATGGACCACTGCACGGCATGAGCACGGCACTGTATGTATGAATTAGCCTTGGTTCCCATGCCGTGCCGTGCTGTGCTTTCTACACCAGTTACAAGGATGAATTGCAAGGAAGGAGATGTTATTGCGACCTGGATGGTTTCTCTTCAAGACTACACTGTTGGAGCATGGCACGGGCACGACACTGTATGTGTGAATTCGCCTTAACTTGTACAATACGTTACAAATTCTCAATAATCATAAATAGCAATGAAAATCATAAAATCAATATGACATACCCAGCTATGTACATCAAGTTATTATAAAGTTCCTATTTAGGGGGAAAACTCTCGTTTAGCCATTTCCCCTGACAATAATATTAAGATGGCCTCGCTCATCGTTCGGTAGAACTCACTGGTCGCCAGGGACGTATTTAGGAGGTGGTCCGGGGAGTCCAGACCCACCAAACTCAAGAGTTTTATGAAAAAATATTATAACATCAGGCGTAATTATATATACGAGTATTTAATATACATTTGGACACACACACCTTGGACCCTTCCCAAAATCAACTTTTGGATACGTGCATGCTGGTCGCGCTAACACTCTTAGCGGATTTAGTGTAGGACCTGGTATTGCGTGGTTTTGGTACACACTAATATTATGGCCAGACAAGACGTCGGGTTTATGGTATAGTTCAGAAAAATATGTTCTAAAACTGATCATTTTTTGTAACCGACCACCCATTGGTTTAGATTTTACGGTTAAATATTTCCTGCAAAAAAAATCATTTGTGAAACATTTCCAGGTACCCAGGACAACAGTTGAAAGCCGGCTTCATCGCTAGGTTCCAACATAAACTTCGATAGTTGAATTCCACATCAGTTAAGTGCAACTCGACGGGAGGGACGCGTCGAGACCTGAGTTTTCTTGCTTTCCCAGTACAAACATGACCTGTTATTGCAATGCAGTGATAATATCTGGATAATGTACCGGTACGTAAATCGACGAAAGGCTGTGTACCTCTTTGTTGAACCACATCCATCGATATTCAAACGAAAACTTCGTTCCACGAAGGTGATGTTAAGTGTGTGATAAAGGTATCCTGCGCGATGAGCACGCGCTACGAACAGCGCATGAGGGATATGGAGGTAGCATTCCACCTATTCTTGGTCAACGGCATGAAATGAGGTACCACGCTCGACTGCATTTAAATCCCAAGATGCCCAGGAATACAAAGGACACACTAATATTCAATTTGAAAGGAGTCTGAGGGCACCTCAGAGAATCAGGGATGGGAGCACTCTAACGTCGTGGTCGGGATTTAAGCCCCGGGCGCTCGATTCGTAGATCCTGGAAACTAATCAAGCCATTAATGCCACCGTCTACCATCAACAGTTGAACAGTCTGCGAGCAACTTTGCGATCGAAGCGGCCCGGCTCGTCGATCGTTAAAGAATCATTATCCACCATGATAACGCCAGGTCGCATGCTGCTGTCATCACCCATAAAAAATGATAAACTTTGGTTGAAAGTTTTACCTTACCCACCCTATACTCCTGACTTGGGCTCTACATACTACTACTACCTTTTACGTCCTTTACTTAGAAAATCTTTGATGATGTGGAGGATGTGGAAACTGCCGTATAATAGTTCTTGGACTAGAAACCTCAGGGCTTCTATCGGCGTTGGATTCATCTCCTACCAAAAGAATGGCAAGAGATCATCGATTGCGATTATACACAGTTCTAGGTGAGTTCCATTTTGTGTTGTTTGCACTTGTATGTTCACAGAAAACGGGTAGAATATTTACACATACCCAATAGAACTATTGCCTTGGAAAAAATGTCGAGTTTGTTTTGATTTAAGTTCTGTCTAAAAGTATGTGGCCCGTGACGCTAACACTCATCATAATTTGCTCCTCGTAGAGAAAGAAATTGTCCACTCTTGGTCTAAACCAATGATTGGTCGAAAATAAAACTTGGTCAACTTTTAGAAAACCCAAGTGTACTGAAAAATAAATTGATTTTTTTTTTAAAGAAATTGCGAACTTTTTGAAAACAACCAACTTCCCGCTGTTGTTGTTACAGTGACAGTAACAGTCCCAACATCTTAAAGGCAAGGCAAGTTTGGCTCT
This sequence comes from Lepisma saccharinum, assembly GCA_022664845.1. NCBI lineage: Eukaryota > Metazoa > Arthropoda > Insecta > Zygentoma > Lepismatidae > Lepisma > Lepisma saccharinum. Next base: position 63,405 of record JAGDQP010005534.1, on the reverse strand, counting down.
GTCCAGGCATTTATCCAGACCTCTTTAATGACTTCTTAATATCTCACAGCTAAACTCTAGAGCTCCTAAATATAAAATTTCTTCGCAGAGAAAGTGTGATTATTTGTCCGTAATGTGGGCTAGCACCTAAATCAAGCAAATAGAAACTGACTTCAGAGTTGGGTGCAGAGGCTTTGATTTACTAGGCCGTTTTCATCCTGGTGTTATCACAATCTTTTTGTACGGTGATTGTAAACACATATGATCGTCTGTGAATTTCGAGATTACGCGGATTTTATTTAGTTCTGGGATATTCACTGTTTTCCTCACCTTCACTTCCGGTAGCTTTAACAGAGTGCTAATTATGGTTATAAGCTGTAACCTTTCTTTCTACTACACGCACGTTGTCATCGGGACTGCCCTAACTTTATACAGCAAGTTTGTGTTTGCACTTGTTCAGTTTCATTTTGTTTCATGTGCAGTAGAGTTTCTGTTTTAATTTTTAAGTAACATGCGTAGTGTGTTTTACAACCATTAGGATGCTATTTATGGCTTATAAAAAATAAGGCATGATATTAGCAAGTAAAGTCACGCACTTCTGCCTTATTTTTCTCATCATCATACGTTCGTACATAGAGTACGATTACGCACAGGTGTTTTCCCTATATTGCCGTTTCCCTGTATTTCCGTTTTTGCTGTAATAAAGGGAAGATAAATCAATTCTGTACAATGTCTCTCATTCATGATTGATTTAAATGTTTCAAACACGGAATGATAATTTACATGTAACGATCAGATTCAATAATAATTCTAAAATACTGTGTAATGATAGTTTGCTAAAGAAAATTTGAAAATGCTAAAATTTCTGAACGAGTTTTCGCAAAATTGCTAACATTTTTAAAATATCAGGTTGAACCCTGTTGTTATTGTATTTCTAGCGTGTGAGAGTCTTACCTTGATCGTTAAATTATAAGGATTTGAGTAGGGACAGCGACAAATAGACGTTTCGTTTTCTCCTAGCAGCATTCTCACTTTATAATCTTCGACCGATAGCTGTTGTTTCAGACTTCGGCGTATCGTTCTAACGATAATTTACTAACTACTCGCTCTGATGTACCTTGTTATCACATACTTTCATAGTATTTACATTCATCCTGATATTGGGGTTATTCAATCGATTTGAAAAGAATTCGACCATAATCTTTCTAGTGCATGTCTTCCGAGCGTATTGTAGTTTAAAGGGTTGGGTACAACATACAATTCTAGAATAAATGTAATATCACGATCAACTACACACCTAAAAGAAAAAACACATATAGACTGCATGATTTGCCCATTGTTAACATGTAGACTTATACCTATGCAAATAAGTATTTCCTCTTGTTTCAGCAATTAATATGCCATCACATTCACTGTATTTAAACCGGCTTTCGTATCGATCTCCAAAGAGATATGTTGTTGTTAATGTAGATTACACACGAACAGGGTTTAACGTAGCATGTATTTACATTCGATTCTACCACACCTGCAGATCACACGTTATTGTGGGTGGTAATCAACTGTTTCTTCATGACCTGCCAAATATCATCCAAGTATTAATTTCGAGTAGATATTTATAATATGTTAAAAACCTACCCAAAAAATCCCTTTATTATTATAATATAGGCAAACAGAATAGCTAGCTTTTCGCATGCATTCTTAACGTTTTTAACCTAGACTTTAAACATATACAAGTGACTATGCTGGAATAGGTTCCCTTTACATGTAAGAATGTTTTGATATATCAATGTTTTGAATTTGTTTAGGATTGTATTTTCGTCGTATCTACATATGAATTTGTATGGATATATTTTTATGTCTATTTTTCTTATAACAAGAAAACACAACATAATATTTTCTTGTGAATGTCAGGTTGATTCTCAAATAACTGTAACGCATTCATTTGGCCAAAAAAAAAAAATTAATGAAGAAGTTGAAGTTTATAGTGCATAACAGATACTTTTTCCGGAAGTAATAATCTCGTCTCAGACACAAATTTATTTTAATGAGATTTTTTTACACCTAAGTAAACAAGATAGGAGTAAGATGGGCGAAGGAAAGCAGTAAGCCTTATAGGTTTTCGGTGTTGAAATATATTTTCAGGGCAGGGGACAGAGGCGCTTTACCTCCGAAGATACCTTACGTTTCCTTAAGCACGTAAGGTTTGACTACCTGAACTACAAATTATTTACTCCAGTTCGATACTCCCATTAGAATGTGAATTTTTACAATTTAATTATTTCCCAATGTGGCAGAGTGTACATTGTGACGTCACATTTTTCCCATCCTGATTGTAGTTTCTTTTTACGCATGTAATTAATTATCAGCAGGATATAGTTTATTCCATATTGATACGAGCATTAGATTTCGAAATGTTCAAATGTAAATATTTTTCAAGATGGCGGCCAGAAAGCATGTGACGTCACGTTTTCCCCATTAACTGTAGGTTCATAAAGTTCCCGCTGCCATTCTGAGCTATGCTTTCTTTATTCCATCTCGATACGACTACTACAATGTAAGGTATTCAAATTTAATTATTTCGAAAGATGGCGAAATACTTCTACTTTTGTGACGTCACATATTTTTGCTATTCTGATTGGGCTTTCTAGTTTCGGACGCAATCCTGAGAAGGTATCGTTTATTCCACCTTGATAAGACCATTGGAAAGCGATATATTAAAATATAAACATTTCTCAAAATGGCCGCCATAGAAAAGGGACGTAAAGTAATTTTGCTATTGCCCCTAACCTTTGATTATAGACGCAATGTGGCAGGGTGCCTGCGGCCCCTAAACACCTTACCTTTGCTTATACGTATATTCAATATGACAGGGAGGCCTGCGGGCCCTTGAACGCCTTACCTTTGGTTATGGATACATCATTATGTGAAGTTTGGCTGCAACCGGCTCATTGAGTCCTATATAATGTGTATTTAATAATTCAGTCTTGTTACCATGGAAACGGTAAATAGTTTTATATTATTGATGTGGTTCATGTCTGAAGGGTTGACTCCTATACAGTTGTGCCTATACAGTTTCGTTAATTTATTACTCTATAAATCTTTCCCTCCACAGCCACCATCTCTGTACAAAAATTGTTGACAAACGGTCCAGAAACCTTGAAGGAGATAGATTTCATGAAATGAAGTTTCATTATATCATTAATTAATGATATAATTGTTATTGTTGTTAACAAGTATTATTGTTGTTAATTTCGTTTGTAATAAGATTCTTCTGTAACAATAATCCATGGTGCTATTTGCTTTACTCACGCACAAGTTAAACTTAAGGATATAACAATAGCATTCTTGTGTAAAGTTTTAGCGTATTTTTGAACGAAAAGCATTAAATGCTGAATCATCCTGTTGTTTCACACTTCTAGGGTCAAAAAACCTAATAGTGTGTGAATATTCTCACAAGTTTTGAATATATGTTCTTCTAGAAACAGGACTCGAAAGGATATTTATTATATTGCTATTGCGAGTTACAATGTTTAATGAATGGATTCCATATAATGGAGTCATGAAAATATAGTACATTGATCTGATATTACTTTAAACTGATTTTACTTGGATTACTCTCTGAAGGTTATTATATTTGAAATTGAGTTCTGCTGTGCTAATGGAAGGCCAAACTTGGAAACTTAGGCAAGTGGACATCAGACTTGAGGATCGATTTGTGAAACTTGAAGATGTAAAATGCTGTTATGAAGTTCTGAAATGATGATTGTTGATTTCAAACGCATATTTAACGTATTTCAAAGCTCTTAAAATTACCTAATGATTGGTGAAACCCACACAAAAAATGCTCAACCTGTAAATATATTTATCTCAGAATAAAGCGCTAATATCTCCGCTGGATGATTGTGTAACTTTTTTGTTATTTCTTTCATTCTGATCTGAAATATTTCAAACATTAGCAACAGAATCCTTGAGTAGCGGATTTCTTCCCAATCTTGTATTTGTCAATGAAAGTACGTTCGGTTAGTCTTCAGTTGGACATCAGCCATGATCTCTCATCGTTCAATGTTATTCAGCACCTCTGACCGATTAAATGGGTGCCAAGTCTGGATCTCCTTTCGCTAATGACTCGCATCTTAAGAGTTCCAAAGGAGGTGAAATAGTTTTGCAGCGCAATGTTGTCAACAGTCACTGAAGACTGATTACAAATAAAGTTGTAAGAATTTCTCTATTTTGTTCTTGAACATCTGGGTAATGTTTCAGAAAGCCTTACTCTATTTTCAAGATAAGTTGACAATTACAGATAATAAATATTATTTAAGGCTTTCACTCATTGTTTTCAGTGAAGAATCTTGGATATTACGGGACAACAGTTTCTACTGTATAGAATGGCACTAGCTTTTCCCATGATCGATATTTGAACGTGACTTTTCTAGCTCTTATCCAAAATATACAAGACCTATAATTTCATTCAAAATCATTAATTACATCTCTGGTTAAATTTGCGATAAATTTTAAAGCGTTTTTGAAATTTGTTAATAATAGTTTAATCCAAATTGTTAGTTTATTGTTTGGAAAACAATTTATTTTGGTTGGGGAAGTCTTATGAAAGCACATTGAAGTTTAAGATAGTGTACAATATTAGGGTAGATTGAAGCGAATAATAAATGGAAAATGGTTCAGCTGCATATTTTCAAGTCATTCACAGATATATTCCTGATGTTTAGAGTAAGAAGACAATTTAATTTCATTTGTTAACCCAGACTGCTAAGTCGACTAATTAACATCAGAAACTAATGCTTCTAACAGGTGAGTGAGTTTTGTTAGTTACCTCCAAATCAAAGGGTTCTGACTTTGATTCCTGATGATAGTGCTCTTAAGGAGGGAAGGGTCGAGCCGGGATGAGGTTCAGCCTGATCTAACTCGTGGTTATTTAGGTTCGGCCTGACCCGTGATCCAAGTGGATTTATCCCAATCCAACTCGTGACTGAATAGTTTCGACCCAACCGACCTGTGACTCGAGGAAAGAATAGCTTCAATTCCAACTTCTTACTTGAGCGTATGGTGTTCATTCACTCTTTCTGTAGAGGAAAATAATTGCAAAGAACTACACAAATGAATGATCCTGGTCCCAAAGACCGTTAAAATAAAATATCAGAAACACGTGCGTAGTGTGATTATTTATATGTTCACTTCGTACGTTTTTATTTACAATGAAACTGCTCCGAGATTTCTGGACCGATGATCAACAATTTTCGTATACTGGTAATAATTGTGGTAGAGAAGGTTTATAGATTACGAGACTCACGAAAAATTGTTTGGTCTCCATGGTAATGGCACTGAAACAGACAGATATTCATCTGCTACATGTGTTAACGGAAACTTAGTAAGATCCTCGAGTGTAGATCTATTAGGGAAGACCGGGTCTGGTTGACACAAAGCTAATAAAATTCACATCTAGCAGTTGGTAACCATGAAACCTTTGTCATAGGAGTGCCTATAAGGAACCCTGTTGCTGATGTATTTTCATGAAGATTGAAAGGATTTACAAGAATTGAGCCCGAAAAAAACTTTTTAAATGAGTTTAGGAAATTTTTAAAATCCTAGTTTTCATGTACTTGGGCGCAGTAAATTATTGTTTAAAAAGACAATGAATACGGAATTTTATACTCTACTATCCTTTTTATAATTGGCGTTGAGGTAGATCATTATGACTCATATTCTTTGTTTGCCAAGACAGATAAGATGAAATGTCGCGTTCGGATAGGTTGACACAAATCGTTTGCGGTAAGTTAGCACTTGTGTCAACCATTGTGTTTAGAACTAGAAGAGTCATGATTTGTGAGTAATTTCTTTAGAAAGAAATTGTTGTTGTTTATTTGGCTCCTTCATTATATTTGCCTACATGTTTTGTATATTTTCTTCTATCACTTTTTTTTTCAGTACCGTATATTAGGCCTACCAGTTTTGTGCGTATAAAATATATTGTAGGATTGCGTAATATATGAAATGAAGAAAGAATAATACAATTGAATCGGTCATTGCACAAAGGGCACATATGTATAGAAAATTATCGTAACATGTGCCCTTTCGCCAATGACCGATTAAATTGTTTAATTATCTGAGTATGTCAACATACTCCGTATAGTGTGCGAACCTGGCCCGTACACGTACATGCGGCAAGTTGACACATTTCACCTGAACTCATTTCCGTGCCTGTAGCTCCTCCAATATAATACAGAGAATATCCCTGATCATTCCAATTTGTAGCGGAATGTATAACGAGTTTTTTCCTAATCCTTTCCATGGTAATGAGATATTTCTTAGGAGCATCATATTAGAATGGCTAAACCAAATTACTTTCAAACTTGATTGTGTAGGAGTATAAAACGTTAGGATTTCATTTAGAATAAAAAGTAAAGCTACTTACCATTTCTATGTTAACGAGGCTCAATTTTCGATCACATGTTTGCACATCAAATAAGAACCGTTGAATCCAATCCAACCAAACACGCTGGGGTACTATTTCTAGGTAGCAATATTTCTCTACACCTTCTACATGAGAAGTCTTAAACTATTCTTTCACTTTTGACTCCTTCGGTTAGGTACTGAATGAACTACTTCCAAAACATTTCGTTAAATGCTGAGGACTTGCTCAGCTCAAGTTTGTAGACATCGCCAAAAAACGAACGCAGCCTAGTAATTAGCTAACAATACGCGTTACAGAACTGTATTGTTGTCTTAACAGTATTGTTAACCCCCAACTAAATTACTGTTTGCATTACCCTTTATAGCACAAATGCGATTAACAGTAAGTGTTGCCCTGTCAAATTACTTTATTGTCACACAAAGAAAGTAGTACCCACTAATGTAAATAATATCAAAGTTACTACAAACAAGTGAGAAATCCAGTTCTTTTAGTCAATTTATTTTCAGTGAAGAGTATGGTTGTACGTTAGTTTCTATGTTTTGTACGTAATGTAGTTTAATTTACAATGTCTGAGCTGTATCGACATTTAGGACGTAAGTGCGTTTGAACTGAGTACTAACGTTCTTTGGCAAATGCTCCGTGAGGAAGATGGTAGCCAGAGCACTAATTCTATGTACTCTCCAAGTTTACGACTGGTGGAACTAGGGAATGTCTGAGTCAGAATGATCGGCGATGGTACAAGAAATCGTGTCGCCTCTTCACAGCAACGTACTTTTGTGCACATTCAGAAAAAATCGTAAACTATTGTAAATTGTATCTTATATTCTGGTACTCATAGCATAAAAAAATACGACTTTGAACGCCATGCCCTTAGACCACCCACATGACATATCTCTTTCTCTCTCTCTCTCTCTCTCTCTCTTCCTCCATCTCTCATACACCACAAAAATAAGCTAATAACGCTTTGACATTAGAATAACCGAAAGACAAATCGAATGAAACAGCATGCTAAAAGACGATGTACAGAGAAATTTAAACACAAACAGAAAGAGAGTGACGAATATCAGTACGACAAGAGGTGCAGAAACAAAATTACATAGAGAGAAAAGGTAGAGGAAAGGAGAGAGAGAGAGAGAGAGAGAGAGAGAGAGAGAGAGAGTGTAGAAATTTGACGAAGGAAAACGTCACAAAGGAAATAAGGGGGTTTAAACCAAAATTAATGTATCATGTATTCCTGGAAATCGAACAGTAAGAAAACAGCAACTCTTATAGTATTTTGTACGAACATTTTAAATATGCAGATTGATGGTTTCAAGGCTCACTAGTTTGCTATTAAATTTCCATCTAAAAGTAATCGACTGGTCCTCAGATTAAAATTTCGTAAGTTCCATTGCCACGTAACGGTATCTGAGACAGTAAAGCAGCCATATCCTCGTGAGCGCACTGCCCTTTGCTAAAATATGGGGGAGGGGGAATGGACATTTTTTTATTGCAATAAAAAATTCTTCTATTAAAGCAGACTACGGAAAACATTTTCTTTTCTTTCTGTGATGATTTTATCGAGAGTTATAAAGACTTGCTTCAAAAGAGTCTCAGCCTTGCGCTTAATTGGGCGCCGCCATGTTATGACGTAATCAGTCTTCCGACTGCTTGTCATTGACATACAGATGGTATTTGATTTGTTAGTATTGTTAAAAAAAGATCGCAAAAATGGATCGAAAGAAATAGTATAATTGGTGAATAGCGTTTCTGTATGCCTTAACACGTCATTTAGTTCGTTTTATTCATTTAAAATTGATTTTTACTTTTAATACTTTTTAAGATATTGATATAGTTTGGTAGCTTCAACACTAATTTTATATCAGATCTTTTTTTTTTTTCATTTTCATGATTAAATCTTAAGATATCTTCTAATAATGCTCTTTAGAACTCTTGTATTTAAAAAGAATTACCTATTTTTTTTTGTAAAAAATTGTGGGATTTTACGTTCGACAATCGTATATTTTTAGTGAACGCTAGTGAAGCATTTTTCAAGAACTTAAAAGCACATGAATTAATAGTGTTCGTTACTGCCATCTGTTAACAATTTAACGTACTTGTAGCCCGTGAATATATTGACTAGTTTTAATATGTCATTGTAAAAAATAATAATAAAAGCATGTAAGAAACAAAAAAGTAAATTGAAACTTTCACATTGAAGTTATTCTTGCGTTTTGTGAAGTAAAATAAAACACGGCCATTGATAGGATTCGAACAGCCTTAGGTGAAAGTAAAAAATTAATAGTTGCATGCGCTAACCAACTGAGCTAAATTGACAAGACGTCAAAAGTTGTACGAACTAGCGATAAGAAGAACATTGCAAGTTAAGACTGCTCCCTGTCTATATTTCGAGCAATTTCTGTTATTAAAAACATGTTTTGGTGTTTTAACTTATTGAAGTGTGTTTTGCAGATTTGTACATTAATTATTCGTTAAGTGATGATGTGAATGTTCTATCTCTTTCTCGTTTTTTCGTCTTCAAACTTCTGAATAAGGAACGTAACATAGGGAGGAGCATATAGCTTCGGAAATAGTACAGACTGTTACGTAAACCTATCAGAGAATGATTTTCGTTGTATGACGTAGGAGATTAAATTCTCAGTATTTCATGCTATATTTCTACGTAACGGAAAACCGTAGAGCTGAAATTTCAAAAACATCATATGTTATTTAATCCGATGTACACAAACAAATTGTAAAATATATAAGGACGGGGAAAACGGAAATGTCCATTGTCACTGTACATATCTAGTTCAGAGTTCATCTTAACCAAACTAGTTGGAAATACCTACCTTTCCAGTTAGATAATGTTAAGTGATTATAAAAGTAAAAAGAATAATTACTAGGTGCATTAACAGTATTCAGCAAGATTCTAAGTTTAAACCGTATCAGAACCCAATGGTGAGAAAACTCATAAGTAAGTCAACACACGAATTAAAACTGTCGTGTTGGGTATGAACACTGCTGAACTCATACGTTCCACATTCCGAACGTGCAGAAAACACGATACATTAATTTTGTAATTGTTCCCAGGATGTGAATGAAGTTATATAAGGTAGTTAGAATGTAGCATTTCCAATCTGTAAACTAGAATGAAAGTGGGCCAGATTAATGTCTACTTATTTCCAGAATTTGATATATTCCGAACATGTCAGTGTTAATTTTACCAGAGCATTATAAATTTCTAATAATCAAAACATTTACTGACGTGAGATATATGTTATTAAAATCGTGGAAGATAGAAAACACACATATACGCACATACTCAGGAAAAGAGAGAGAATGAGAAAAGCATAGAAACAGACAAAACCCGAAAATAGAAAAGAACGAAAGAAAAAAGAGAGAATGAAAACAAGAAGAAGAAATTACATGTATTTATTACTACTTTCATTCACACACACACATTGGTTAATTGTTTAACTTTCCACTGATTTAGCATCTCGCATTTTTGCAATCTCTTTCACGAGATAAATTTCTCCAATTGTGTCTTTCGTTACTGGTAAATAAATAGCAAACGAAAAAAAACCGCAGGTTGACTGGGAATCGAACCTAGGTTCGCAGATTAACAAGCAAGAATGCTACCACTGCATTAAATCTTAGTTTTACATGAGATTTAAACTTTTGTTATGAGTTTGTTTTGTTTAAAGCTGGAAAGCCTATATCACCGCTATGTCCGTTTTTCTGTCTGTCTGTGTGTCGACAACTTTCAATTCTAGAACTATTTGGGCTACAAAGGTGGTTGAGGTCTCATTTGAAAGGTTTCGGTGAAACAAGTTCAAATCTCTATAGACCAGATTTGTCCGTCCGTCCGTTGACGAATTTTAACTCATTGACTAATAGGACTACGAAGATGTTTGAGGCGTCGCTTAAAGTGTATTGGTGAGGCGAGGTCAAAGCCACATAGATGGTCTCTGTTTATTTGTCATCAAATTTCAACTCAGGAACTACTAGGACTACAGTCGTTCGAAAGATATGGATGAAAATTTTCTAATGACACAGATCATCCAAATTGAAAGCTCGCTGCTGAAGACTGGTGGTAACCCATGAGCACAGTCCTTCAACTGGCTCTACCTCATTTGAATAATGAAGTTGATCTCAGAACTTCATTATTCAGAAACGAACTGGGGAGGCTGTTAAAAACTTTAATTAAAAAAATGTTAACTTTATTCTGTATAGGCCGTTTTAGTAACTTGTGACTTCGACCTGTACCATTAAATGAGTGCCATGCTTACTAAACTCAACAAACATACATGCCCCAGGAGAGATTGGAACCCGCGACTTTAGAGACACTGGCCAAATGTCTCAGACAATACGACTACCTCCGTCGTAAGAGACTGCTATCTTAGTTAAAGTTTGATACTTGATTTCAGATCAAGTGGGTCTGGCTAGATATCTCTGATCGGCGGTATGAAAATATTCCATGACGACTCAATATTCTAGTAAAGAGACGCTATTGTATACAAGAAACGCAATAAACAGATTCCATCAGATTTAAATATCAACCCTGGATTCGGGTTTAAATCCATATGAATTTCAGAAATGAAGCGTATGCGCGAACAAACGTCTATGTTGCATTTTGGCTTTATTGAGACAAACGGCAAAGAGGTTGAAACTTATTCGCAGAGCGGTGAGGCGCTGAGTGTTGTCACAGACTTTTGTTTCATCAATCCAACACACTGTTTATAGTGATGGTCAAAACGGCTACTTTCTCGTAGCAGTGATAGCAGTAATTGCTATTTTAAAATAACTTAAAATAACAGTTTAGGAAAAACCTTTCTAAATGGGGGTTATTTGTTCCCAGCTTTAAAAAAAACAGTGTAAAAGCACCATTTTAGACCAACTTAATTTTATGTGGTTTGTTATCTGAATAGTAGAGTGATAGACTAACGTTAGGACTTAGTAGAATAATTCATTTTATAACTGTTGAAAAATTATTGCATGTAATTGTCGGAGCTTTTAGCGATTCAGTTACATATTCTCTTCGCGAATTATTACAAAAGTTAATAGTCGACATTCTTTCGGCTATAAATGATAACTATTTGACAGTACAAACAAGCAGACTAATAAAAACACGAATTACTTAATAATTGCTTCGGATTAAATTTATTTATGAGCTTTTGTCATCTTTGGCTCAAGTCCTGATGAGTCAGGGAGAAGATAAGGAAGGTATCAGCCAGAGCCTTACTTACCGTAACATCAGTGTTCGATTTGTACAATTTCCAGAGAGGGGGAAAGAATTGGTGAGATATGTATCAGTACAAGAAGTCCTTCGGGGTAAAAAGAAGAGTAACGCAAGAATTATACTCACAAAAGAAGTTATATCCATTTTGCGAGTGACTTTCTTTGTGTCACTCTGAAGGAATGGAGGATACTAAGTCTCTTAATTTTATTACAAAGGAAACAATTCCGCCTTAGTGACACAAAGAAAGTCACTCGCAAAATGGATATAACTTCTTTTGTGAGTATAATTTTTGCGTCACTCTTCTCTTTACCCCGAAGGTTTTTTTTGTACTGATATCACTTATTTTCTAAGGCTGCCAATTAAAAAATATATGCACACTCCGATTTTGTTCAAATTTTGCACGGATTACGTTTTTCCATAGGCAAACATTGTATCGCCATTTAGTCGAAATTGAATGAAAACTGAGCTCGGTCCTCATACAAAAGTTCGATTTCAGGTAATATAGGTCCATCAAGGGTACCCGCATACATGCATCGATTCTGCCCAAAATTTGTATGGATTATTTTTTTTTAATATGCACACATTGTGTCACCATTTGGTTGAAATCGAGTAAAAAGTAAACATAGTCTTCATACAAAAGGTCGATTTTGGACCATGGTGGGGTCCGTATTTCGAAAACGGTAACTTCTATAAATTTAAGTATTTCTTACAGCTGCGGAGGCCGCAATTGACCCCTCAACCCCCCTGGCACCAACCATTTGGGGCTAAAGCAAAAAGACAGACAGAATGACAGACACACTATTCGATCATTTTAGAAAATTCTGTGATTTGGCTAAAAAAAGTCACAACGTTTGAACCCCTTCACCGATTTTGACGTGTGATACATAGATTGAAAGGTATTGAATCGTAGATTACCATTGCGCACGTTTTGGCCCACTATATAGTCTGGGATCAGTACCATCATCAGTAATGTGAAATTTTGAATTTTTCTCGAACTGGGGAGGTTCCAGGGAGGTCCTAAGGACCCAATTTTTTCTGTGTCTTAGTATGGCAAAGAGCTTTCAAATGCAAGTTCAAGCATCAAAATCGGGCTTATAGTTCGCTAGATCCGAAATTAGCGGTATGTATGTGAGTACCGCTAACAGACTCGTTTTTGAGCGTCACTCGAACTGTCGTTCTTCATGACTATACGGTATTTTGGGATCGTCCATATCCCAGGATAAAGGTCATCATTATATTCAGCCATTTTTCCACTGCTGCATAAAGGTCTCCCCCTTTTCTTTCCACAAATCTCGGTCTGATGCTACCCTCATACATGTAGATCCTGAAAAACGCCTGATTTTATCTACCCAACTTGTATTTGGATGCCGTCTCAGTCGTTTATTTCTCTAGGAATCCAATGTAATACATTTGTAGTCCATCTTCTATCTGTTCGTCCAGCTATGTGACCGGTCCATCTCCACTTCATCTTCTTCGCAGTCATGATTACATCCTCTACCTTTCTTTGTGCGCGAATTCATTAATTTGCCTTCCTGTCCCTCTTAGTTATTCCTACCATGCATTTTTCAATTGCTGTTTCTATGACTCGTTTCCGCATTCAATGTCTAAATTTCATAGCCTTACATCATTACGTGTAAGACACATTGATTATAAACTTTACACTTGAGACATATTGGTAGTTTACTTTCGAAAATAAAGTGTAGTTTTCAAACGCACTCCACACCATTTTACATCTATTTATTTCATCATTCAACTTGGCATTTTAAGGTTTGAGCTGGTCTACGTAATCATACTCATCAACTATGCCTATTGTCTCTCCGCTAATCTTTATTTCCTTCTTTGCAGCATGTTGATTGTACATTTCTTTTGTTTTACTTAAATTCACTTTAAGGCCTATTTTCGAACTCTCATTACACAACTCTTCCATTCTGGTTTGTAGTTCTTCTGCACTTGAAGCAACCAGGACTATATCACTAGAGAACCGTAGGTAATGAAGGTAATCGCCATTGATTTTTATTCCAACTTCATCCCATTATAAATTTTGGAACACTCTCTCCAGGACCGCAAAAAACAGTTTTGGAGAAATTGAATCTCCTTGCCTAACTCCTTTTCCAATGTTAAATTTTTTACTCTCTTGATGTATCTAATTGACAGATGTAGCAGTCGAGTAAATGTTCCGCAGTAAATTGTTCAAGTGATTTAAGTACCGCTATCAAGGAGACCGAATCGAAATTTTTTTCAAAACCTATGAATCCCATACATAGTGGAAGTTCATATTCATTAGCCCTTTTCATAACTTTAGTAGATGTCTGTATGTGTCCATTGTGCTAAATCCACGACGAAATCCGGCTTGTTACCTTCCCTAGTTAAAATCCAAGTCCCGTTCAATACGATTCAAAACAACTTTGGTGAACATTTTGTCTAGAACTGACAGTAAACTAATTGGTCTGTAGTTCTCGACGGGTTCTTTGTTCCCTTTCTTGTACAACAAAATGATAACAGCGTTATTCCAACTTGACGGTATTTCGCTCTTCCTCAGGCACATTGAGAATAATTTAGCAAGTCCTCTTTCATATTTTTACCTCCCTATTTAAACATCTCTGCCATGAGTTCATTTTCGCCTGGCGATTTTCCATTGTTCACTTGAAATACTTTATCCACTTCTTCTTTCATTACGTCTGAGACACCAACATCATTTTCTTCTGAATCTTCATTTCCTAGTTCTTCTTCCGAGTAGTTCAATTCTCTGTAGAATTGTTCAAATATTTTTATATTTCTTCGTTATTTCGTCTTACGGTCCCGTCTGGTTCTTAACTACAATTATTTGCTTTTTACCTATGAGAAGGTGCTATTTCGTTTCCTTCAGGCTCTTGTTTTCCTCGATTGAATTTCTAATAAGATTTTCGTTATATCTTCGTACATCCTCTCTTATTTTCTCCCTTACGGTTTTATTTAGTTCTATGTACTCAATTCTCTTTATGTACTTTTCCTTTTCTGTCATTTTCCTTCTTTTCTTCATCAAGAGTTTAGTTCCTTCTGAGATTTTGCTCTCTTTTTTTCTTTTTGAAGCCTTCTATTTAGTTGGCTGTCTCTCTTATTATCTCGGTCAGTATTTTATTTCTGCTATTCATGTCTTCCTTATCTTCTAACTTTTCCAAGGCGCTGAATCAGTTGCTTAGTTCTATCTCGAATGTCTGTCTGCGTTTCCCTAGATTTTCCGATCTCAAACTGGTGGTTTTCCTGTGATAAGATTCTTTGTCTCAAGTCTAGTATTTAGTTTCAGCTTATATTTTACCATCCTATGATCGCTTGAGATTTTGAAACTGTTCAGAACAGACACGTCTTGCAGAATTTCCCTGTTATTCGATAAGACGTAGTCTATTTCGTTGTTGGTCCCATTTGGGCCTTTCCATGTCCGCTTTCTCTGGGCGGTTTCTTGAAAAATGTATCGGAAATGAACGGTCTGTTGACTTCTGAGAATTCCACTAACTACTCTCTTCTCTTTTATTCCTGTGACAAATCCAAACTTTCCCACTTTCGTGTCACTGTTCAGCTTAGTTTCTACTTTCGCATTGAAATCTCTCATTACAATTTTGTAATGCGATTTACTACTATCCAAAATCTTCTGTATCTCCTCGTATATGTTTTCGATTTCCTCCTCCGGATGTGACGTTGTTGGCGCATATACTTGTATAACTTTTATACTGTATCTCTTGTTTGTCTTTATTATTACTCGTGCGATTATATCTTATATACCTTCAATTTCTGTGATGCGTATCTTCAGGTCTTTATTAACTATAAGGCCAACGCCTGTCGGTTTTCCACTTTGTTCCTTTTAAGTAGAACATGTGCCCCGATGGTAGTTCTAACTGTTCTTCATTCTTCCTCCACACTTCTGATAGTTCTATGATGTTCCACTTAGTTCTATGAAGTTCATTCTCAAATTCTTCTAATTTGTCCTCTTCTGCAAGTGACTGACAGCTGAGAATTGACACGTATAAGTCCGTTCGAGTTGCAGTGTCGATGTACTGGCAGTCTGCAGTCCAAACCCGGACATTTTGACCTTCTGACTTCCTGCAGAACTGACGGCTGCCGTTGTCAGTTGAATGCCGTCCTTCGGACAATGCGGTCCTCCAATGCTGTTCCCTTACTTGTACCATCATGTATAAAGAAAGGAGGGATGCAGACATTTGACTCACAACGCTGTCTGCTAATGCGGGTTGGTGAGCAGCCCATCCATGTTCGTTCGCCAAACAGTTGCGTGGGTACTAACATGCCCCACGACGTGAAGGTACGGTTTGGGCATTAGGCGTCTACCTCGGTCGGTTTCCTCAAGCCTTAGCAAGAGAAATTAAGGGGTCTCCTCCCAGTTAGTGGCAGAAGACTTTTGGGGCGATTTCCCGATTTGCCGGTCCTGTCCCGGTTTCCCGGCCAGGCTAGAGATATACTCGTATACCTGTAATTGGAGCCAGGGGAGATTTTTGCAGAGAGAGGGAAATCTCAACCCTGCTCTGCTACAAATCAAACAGTGCGTAACATCGCGGCATACCCCTAGTGAATCTGAGGCAGACCCTGGGAAACTTCGGGCGCGGGATTCAAACTCGTATTTATGGCCTTCAGGCATCGAAGACTCAGACCGAGATAGAGAAGGGGAAAGGATTTGGGAAAGATGTCAGCCAGGGTTTAAATTGAAGGTACCATCCGGCATTGTCCTGGTATGACAGGAAAATCCCTGAAAAAGTCACAAGTAACACTATTTCAAGTGGACACTCAGATCTAGAAGAGATATACATATTTAAAATCAACATAAAATATTGAGTTTGTGTGTAAAATATTAGGTGCCATTGGCCAGTGTTTGAAGAGAAATTAATGATACAATAGTCAGATTCTTGTCTGTGTAGCATGATATAAAAGTGTTGAAGTAGCATTATATTTTTAAATTGCTGAAGGAAATGGATAGCAAATACACAGTAATGGGTACTAGGTGGAAGGCGCTTCCTTGTGGATTGTATATTATTTATGGTCGTCATCTTGAAGTCAGCCATATTGAATCTTGATTGATTTTCTTAAATGGGAAAGGGGTCGTGTAATATGCCATTCTGGGCTAAAATTTTACGAGAAATACGTTTCTGAAGTCAGTTTTGCCGAAAACGTAATAGTGTGAGATATAAGGGTATGTGACGCTGGCATGAGGTAATGATTCAAGAGCCTGGAAACAACTATTTTTCCTTGAAATAACGACGGAAATGAAACCCAAAAGCGTATAAATCCATATCGATAGGGCACTATACTCCGGAACAATTTGTAAGCATTTAGGTTTCACTTCCGTCGTAATTTCGAGAAGAAATGTGTGTTTCTAGACTATTGTATCATTACCCCACGCTAGCGTCTCATGCTCTTATTTCTAACAATATTACATTTACGGCAAAACTGACTTCAGAAACGCATTTCAAGTAAAATTCTAGCCCAGAATGACATATTACACGACCCCTTTCCCATTTAAGAAAATCAATCAAGATTCAAGATGGCGGCCATGAAGAATATACACTCCACAAGGAAGCGCCTTCCACCATTAATGTGTATTTGCTATCCATTTCCTTCAGCAATTTAAAAATATAATACTATTTCAACACTTTTATATCATGCTCCACAGACAAGAATCTGATTATCTATTGTTTCATCGATTTCTCTTCAACCACTGGCCAATTGCACCTAATATTTTACACACAAACTTAGTTTTTATACTGATTTTAAATATGTATATCTCTTCTAGATCTGAGTGTTTACTTGAAATAGTGTTACTTGTCAGTCAGGACGGGCGATCGCCAGGATTGAACCTTCGACCTCTCGAATGCTAAGCCAGCGATCTACTACTGAGCTGCGGGCTTCAAACCGGCGTAACTAGTCATGATCGATCCGAAGGCCGCGACGTTACCGCCTGGACCCCAAGGGCTGAGTAATAATTGCTTTGAAAAACCTAAATTTACTTTTTCTTAAGTAAACACAGGAGCATAAAATATTATGATATGGTATAATGAAACGAAACATTAGGAAAGTGCTGTCCTGCTTGTTTTTAGTAGCGAAGAAAAGAAACAAAATGACAGGAGTCGGAATAAAATCCCGGTCCTTTCGGTAATAGTACTTTATCTTTAACAAAAAATGTACGAAGGACACAGCAAAATCTGCCACGATTTTTCGCTATACATCGAAGAAGTTTGATACAACAGTAAATGCACCCAAACTTACTACGATATATTTACCTAAAAGTTTACAAATATATTTTCTACAGAAGTGATCAAAATTTGACTAATTTAAAGTTTACAAGAAGTGCAAATGTTTTACGCAACCATAACCAAGTCCATTCGCGGACTCAACCCAAAGTACGTAAACATCACTGACTGCGTCATTATGTAATCGCATATTAAAATATTATTTACTTTGACAAATGTACAGAAATCCAGCCATTGTGTTCTAGTGGTTACAATAAAAGAATAACAGAAACTTCTATCTGAGTAACTACACACTGTCAAAAACATTTACAAAACACTCCTGGAAAAAGCTAGGCAACCTAGCTGCCTGGAAATTTCCAGTAACTTAATAAGAAACCAAACATCATTCAGTTTCTCAGGGAAGAGTAAAAGAGAAAAATAAGCTTGAAGCGAGAACACAGATCGTCCGTTCAGTTATGTTCAGCGCACTACAGACGGGACCAGGCTGCCAATAAGAAAGAAACAGCACATATAAACAGCGAACTCCGAACCCCGCGACTGACGCCACTGCTTTATCACTTCTCTATTTGCCAATGAGGGGTCGGAGTACTCGTAGCTGTACTGATAACTGTAAATATTGGCATTTCTGTCAGATTTAACCCTCCCAGAGACCATAGTTGCCAGAACAGTCAGGAAATGAAGTTAAAGAAGGAAAAACTGAAAAAAAAAATATACGACGTGACGTAAAATCAAAAAAAAAAAATAGTGTCAGTGTAGTCGGTAAAGTGCATTGTCATTAAAACTGTTCAATTACCAATGCTATTTTGTTGTATGTCACCAGTGCCAAGTAATTTGTTCTGGTCTTGTGGGTGCGGAAAGGCGTTGCAGCTGCTCACCTCGTCTCCTTCACCTCATTTATTATTCTTTGGCAAGCAACCAGCAACATTCGTGGAAAACTCATCGAAGTCTATCAGTCCCGGTGTTAACATACAGTTCATTCTCGTTAGGTGCTAACACAAACTCGTTAGTACGTGTAGTTCAAGAGTCAGTATTTACTCATATTTGTCATCTCAACATCATTCGTGTTCTTCCGAAAGGGGGTAGGTCCATTCAAGCAAGTTAGTCTCCTCTATTGCTCGAGTTTGTCCTAACATCCTGATATTCTTCCTTAAATACTGCGTTTGGATTGCATCTGCAGTCAGTCATCCTATTCCTCCTCTTCTCTTCAAAAATACGGTAAATACAAATGCATTCTTTACTACACAATTTATATGTAAAGAAGTAAAAAGCAGTTTATTTTTATCTTCAAATATTAGTCTCTCAAACAAATAGGTTGAGCTCCTTGCAAGAGATCTAATCAGTGAAGTCTCTGCATACGAGGTCTGACCAGAAAGAATCCAGCCATTGTTAATATAACGAGAACTGTTTGTATGGCCGCGATGTAACCTGATAGCCAAAGAGAGGGAACCTTATTGCACATACATGAACAGGTAAAACCCCATTGTACTAAACAGTTTAGTGCTAGACGCCGTTGAGTGAGATTATCATATTCACATTGATCGAGTGAGTACAGTAGTGAATCTGCATCAAATGTTGTGTTATACTTGAACATTGGTCCGCAATGCGAGAACTAGATGATGCTCTGGGGATTCCAAAAACTACCGTGTCCGTGATTTTGATCAAGGATGTTGGCAAGAAACATGTGGTAGCAAAATTCCTTCCACGACTTTTGTTACCACGGTAAAAGGAACTTCCTGTTGCAGTTGCTAATGACTTTTTCTTCATTTGATTTATTTAACAAAAGCATTCTGTTAATAGAAAGTGAAGTTTGTTGTGTTATGTGATCATTGATCAACAACAGTGAACTAAATTTTAAAACAGGACGTTTTATTTCTCTAGAAGTGTTGCCAACGTGAAGACGAATGAAGCTCATTCTGATTCTTAACAGTGTCGCCAATGTTACAGACAACAAAACACCTAGGGTCGCGGTGACTCAATGGCAGAACGCTCACCTCTGGTGCTTGGGGTGTTCGGTTCTCATGCCATGTGGGATTTGTAGTGGACAAACAGCGTGCGTGTGTTTTCCCGAGACTCATCCAACTTTCTTCATTCCACCAATTCAACCATCACCATCCATTCAGCCTGAGCCAAAGTTGCCCAACGGCCTTAAAATTTAAAAAAAAATCCGCCTGTTATTTAGTTCAGGGACGTATTTAGGGGATAAGTCCGGAGGGAGTCCGAATACCCCGAAAATTCAGAGGTTTATGCAGAATTAGTATAATTTTATTATATATATATTTCATACCAAAACACACACGTTAGAGCCCCTCCTCCACGAAAACACATAGACCCCTCCCAAAACCAACTTCTAGATACGTGACGGGTTTAGTTGAATACGAATCAGAATTTGAAGTTTTAAAAGTTTACGTTAGGTTGCTATTCAGTTCACTGTGTTTGAACGTGTGGTTGATAATATAATCTTTTAACATGGTGCTAATTCACAGACTGAAAGAAGTACTCTCAGCTTTGGTAAAGAAACAATTCCTCTTTTTTTATCTTTTTTGTGATATTAATAAAGTTTGTAAGGTGAAAGAATCAATTCTCTAATTATTCAGGAATATATCCAACCAAACTAATTAACGTTCCCTCATATGGGACATTCATCCGTACTGAGCAAAAAAATTGTGTTCCATTCATTTTTTCTACTATTCTCTTGTAACAGCAACAATGTGTTTTAGTATGCCTAAATCATACCTTTGATGACAATATAATTAGATTAATTATTTGAAGAACCACTATTTCCGGAACGTGCACATTTTCAATTTCCATTTTCATTATCTTAAAACTTGTTCCGTGTCATTATTATGGTTTCACACCTGTCAATTGAATCATCATGAAATTTTACAGTAATTGAAAGCTTCGTTTTTTAGCTTTACAAGCTTTAAAAACTATGTGTAGAATGCGTTCGGAAGATTTATTGCAGATACTGATTGAAGTATCTGTTTGTAGTCTGGACAGTGATTGTTAGGGAATTCCCAGTGTCTGAACATCCTTCTAATGCTTTTGTTGTACTGTATTTAAATCGAAATAAAGCAAAAGACTTTTGGCATCGCAACCAATGTTTATTGGCAACTTAATCTAATCAGTTTGGTTAAACGCAATCTTCTCGACCTTCCGACCAGAGAAAGGTGACTTTGTTGAACAATGACCTGTTAATTCAAGGCTTAATCGTAACTGCCAATAGGTTTCAGACAACACGTGGTGTATTGGTGCAGAACGAGCCAAGAATCTTCTAGAAGAACACCGTCATCAAACAACAGAAAAACAAAACACTATTGAAAACACTTACTTGCTGAATCCAAGTTGGTCTTTTCTTAACGCTAGACTTCACTCCTCTCAGGAAATCTAACCTTAGAATCGTTATGACACTTAAAGGAAGATAGGAAACAGTTTTTTTTTATTAATTTTATAAAGTTCTAAAATCTTTGAAGTCACAAGTTTCGAATTCACATATCCATCCTCCGTTCTTTTGTAGTCAAACTTTAATTTAAACATAGTTTTCTGAAAATGCACTGAAAAATATTGATAAACAAGTATTGTAGAAGGAATTTAAGTTTATGACCAAGTAAGTGCATGAAAACTGATTGGTGTAAAACTAAATTGAAGCTAACTACCTAATAAGTAAAGAGATCTAGATACCATAGAGAGAAAATAAATCTGTTTCTTAGAAGAGATTAACACAAACATTTCCTTTCCTACTGTGTCCTACTTATTAGCTCTTGCGTTGAAACAAAAGAAATATTTTAGTTTGTAGATGGTGTTTCTTCCAGAGACTAAATTATCTATTGACATAAATACGATGTCATTTTCTTGTACCTTTTCTTGTAGATATTATATCAACACTTTGACTTCAGATTAACCGAGAATCAAATCAGTTTTGGAGATACATTGGACATTTCTGAAGATTGTTTTTTTACTTCCCATGCGTGTTCTGAACGTCTGATCGTATACTACAAACAACAATCACTTTCAGGTACCACATATATTCATATGTGAGACACAGTATCCTAAACACTTTGAAACTCACATGTTGATACGTCACTGCAGAGACGCACACTAGGCAGTACTATTGTAGAATCAAATTACGGCTAACTCGAAAATGTGGGATTTGGTA
Organism: Lepisma saccharinum; assembly: GCA_022664845.1. Taxonomy (NCBI): domain Eukaryota; kingdom Metazoa; phylum Arthropoda; class Insecta; order Zygentoma; family Lepismatidae; genus Lepisma; species Lepisma saccharinum. The sequence continues at coordinate 41,395 of JAGDQP010005534.1, read as the reverse complement.
AATGCTGAAAAGGAATATGATTAATGAACGGCAAACAAAGGATAAAATTACTTCGTTTATGTGTAGTAGACCCACAAGGAATCTACTGTGTAAGCCACATACCGGAACCACATCGGAGAGATGTGTAGTGTATTAGCTACTAAATGAACAAAACGAAATGAAACAACAAGGAAAAATGTACTCTTTAATTTGGCTCTTAAACTTTACGGTTGCAGAGCCCAAGCGCTACATGAGCTTACACGCCCTTATATAACCTCGGTCTGAGGTGTTAACGGCACATCCGCCATAAGAAATTAGTTTCATCTATTTATTTCGTTACATAATATATACATTGAAACATTGTTTATATATTATACAAAACGTTCTTTATAATTATGCAAATTTACTGAACTATAATATTTATTAAATATATATGGATTCAAAACAAATAGATTCATGATATATGATGAGAAATAGTATTTTTACACTCAGAAAGGTTCTTGCATACACACATATATATTTCATTTTATGTGATGTTTTTCAGTAATATTTAGTCCAATAGTTGTGAATGAAAATGGTCAAATGCATCAATAATCGCATAATCTTCAGCACGTAAAATATAACATTATTGGACTTTGAAAGCATACAAAACATAATTAGGAGAAAGCAGGTAAAAGAACTTATATAAAACAAAAGAGAGTGGATAACAGTGAAGTAATAAATTATACAAAACAAAAATCTACACGCAGGTAGGTGACGTCACAATGTTCTTTCCATGTTCAACATATCGTAAATTTAATATACAATCCATGTCTTGTCCTGGTAACTAATACTTGCAGAGACTTTCAAACTGTTTTTCAACATAGCAAATCCAGTATCACTATATGCTATATCTTATCCTTAAACATCTATAACAGTAGTTCCCAACTCCGTATACACATAAAAAACTCAACTTCGACGATATTTCTTAAATTACCAATAGATTTTCAAAGAGAAACTTTAAACCATTCATCTTTGCAGAGAACATTGTGGAGGATTCTAGACAATAACAAACAATTACTAGGTATATTATATTTTAAACAATACACACTTTTTGCCTTCTCATTGAAAAAAAAATGTTGGAATATCCAGGAAAAGCTGTATACAATATCCATAAACGTAAAGAACATGGAAAGGATATGTTTGTAACAAAGGAAACTGCAGCACACACGAAACGTGGAAGAGGAAAAGAAGGTATCTAATTTCAAGTAATTAGGAAACACTAAATAAAGACTGAAAATGGAAAAAAGAGAAGAATAACAACAATAGCGAAAACAGGAAAAGAAACTAACTTCTCTGTAAACAAATGAACAATGTGTTGCGAAAGAAATAACTAGTGTTTTTTTTTAAATTCTTGAAATATTTTGTTGTCTGGGACGGGAATTTCCTGAAATCTTCGAAGGAGTGGTGAAAGAAAACAGGTGAAACTAAATGTGGAGAACGAGATAACTCGACAAAAAGTTACGAGTACTGGAAAGAAGAATTGAAAGAAGAAGAATAGTGTTGATGATAAGAAAGAGAAAATTAATGGGTTGAGGCATTTTTTTCTGCAGAAGATGCACTTGAAGGTAGATTTGAGAGGAAAAGAAGAGGAAGAAGATCGATATATTCTGTACTTTAAAACGAAGCAAGAAAGAAGAAGAAATATACAAATTGAAGAATCCAGGGAAAGAAGGGGCTGCCCAATTTTTAATGAGTTTGCACTCCTAACAAGTACTACACAATGACAGCTAACCATTATTAAAGTTTCAGTCCAAAAGCGTAAATAATCCACAAGTTATAGTGGTTTTTATACTATTAAATTGATGGGATTAAATGAAAGAGTTGGACTTTAAAATACGCTTTATGACAAATTACCTTTCATGGACATCCTCCCTTCTTTCCCTGTATTCTTCAGTGGGGAGTATTAAACATGTTTTAGAGGACCAGTGAAGATTGACAAAACACTGGGGATTATGAAGGAAAACAAATTAACAAGGTGTGCCCAAATTGTCCGCGGGTTTGATTTCTAGAGGAGCACGTGGTAAATGCATGCACTTAACTTTGATGTCGCATAAGTGATTGGTTATTGTACAAGAAAAAACAAACAATTCAGTAATGTTAAGACATATAATTGAACTTTATGATGAAAAAAAATGGTACACAATGGTCTGTAAAATAGAATCAGTAAAACCTTGCGTTACATACTATTACCCGGTTGGGTGGGATATTTGTACACAGCATACCTTCCGTTCCGATTTAAAAAAAGTCATGAACAGATATGAAATAGCATCCCTTAATAACAACAACATTATTACAACTCACGGTTATAGAAAATACTTGGGTCTTCAGATATTATGTACACACAGAAAACAAGATCTCGTTATGTACGTAATCACTTAAATGGGCAAAAGTTGTGAAAACCTTTTAAATTAACTATAATTATTATTTAAGTAGAATCTGAATCACGGTGCGAAATCCGGGAGTATGGGGGATTTATCCCACCAACAATCTACTTACTAATTTTCCCTCCCACTAACAGCTTCCTCCCGGGGAAAGGGAAAATAAAATGATATGATGCGTGCAATTAATCCGTTTTAAGTCATTGTGAAAATGTCTCTGTCATTGCAATTATAATCTGCACCGATCCTTACTAAAATAAAACATAACAACAAAGTAAGAAAGTCCCCACATAATGACTACGTGTTAAGTTACATTCTGTTGTGTATACTTGATTTTTTTGTGTGTGCACTTAGTTTCTAACACATACTGTACTATCAAAACCAAATGGCCCATCTCGTGACGTATATAAAACTATGTACATTCCAGTGTCCACTGCAGCTTAATTGCTTCGTTCCCCACTACATACCACTATAGGTCAAGAATGTTCACGATGTCTCAGTTCGCCCACACAGGGCTGCGTGCCATTACTCCGTTTTCCTAAATAGAGCAAACTGTCATTCATCAGAAGTACTAAACCTTAATTTACTGTTAATTTATTGCTCCGTTTTTCATTGCTATAACAGTACAGAAGACCTAATTTATATCCTAACGTCAACAAACTGTCAAAAATCTGTGCAAACACTCATTTATCACCTGTATAATTTGAATTCGACTCTGAAGTCACTTTTAAATCCAATATTACTTGTTACTCTTGCCATACTTAAATAAAACCTCCCACATGACGATGACATATGGGTAAGTAATATATGCGGATGCCATTTTACTCATCAGCCCTATAACTTTGCTACTTCAGTATGTTTAAATGTGAAAGTTAGTTCCCGCTTCTTAGTGTCCTATCTGCCAAATGTAATGTGAAGTGAAAAGAAGAGCCTAAAATAAGCAGAGGAAGTATCACCGTTCTATTCTCATGAATAATCTTTTGAACGTGGAAGGCAAAAAGGAATGAGTGTGATTCATGTTGGGGCTTGCGCATAACTTCAAGCTGTGCCAATCAACCTGTGTAAGGTAATAGAAAGCGACGTCGACAGGACTGATAGGCACAGTGTAAAGTGGCTGCATGCCAGGGGTGACTAACCCACGTGGAACTTTAAATATTTTAGACTCAAGGTTTTTCGCTTTGTTAAAAATGTAGAGGGGAAATATGTGTAGGTAGACTCCTATCACATATGGTCAACATTTTTTTAAATAAAAGATAAAGATGGAATTAAAAATATAACTAATTGTGACTAATTATATTTACTATATTCACTGATTCCTTGATAAAACTCATCTTATAAATAAGATCTATGCAAATACACGTTTAAGCACAGTTAGTTCCTCTTCCTCCATATTTCGATATGGAAGCAGTGACCCTATACATGAGACCACAGGAATAAGGTTACAGTTGATTTTGTACGGGCATCAATATCATTGAGAACTTGGAAACTGAAATTAAAGTAATTCGCTAAATATTTACCTCTTTACACTTATTTCTCTAATTGAAGGTTTACTAGCAAAACATGACAAGCCCAAAAGTTCATATTCAGACATGTTTACAAATAATGTAACATTTTCGGTATTGTAACAATACCATCACCAGGCAAACGCAATTAAAGGTATTGAAGGTATGAAGGTATTCTTAGAATACCTACATTGATACCAGGGTTGGAATGTTTAAAACAGGTTTTAAACATATTTTAAAACGTGTTTTAAACATTATTTTATTTTATTTTTCTTCTTTGAAAGTATCATATTATTTTTAAGAATACGAAACGGTGTGTTTTTACCAGTAAAACGTATGAAATTTGTCCCGAGTGAAAGCTAGTTTCCAAAATATTCAGTATTATAGCGCCGCAAGGCAACAGATGGAGACACAAAATGCGTTGTTTCGATTTATTCTTTATCGGTTGACTGCTAGAAGTGGCGAATATTAACTCGCTATCAATAACATGAAACAAGATGTTCATATTTCAATTCTTTCTTTTTTATTTATTGTGAGAAACTGCCAGGAAAACAAAATCTTCATGGGCACGTATTTGCTTCTATGATTACATTGCTCTATCTCTTTTCTTATGTTTATGAGGAAAGGGACAGGAGTGAGTAACTGTGTAGATTTGATAATCATTTCTTATTCGGGGCTTGGAGTTTATGCCGGGTGATAGAACTTATTACGTTCTCTTAGTGTTGTAAATAGAAAAAAAAGGTTGGTTTTGCCTAACACTTCCATGTTTAAAAAAAAACATGTCATCGTTTTTCCTCGTTTTTTTTCTAAACTTGTAATACTGCTAACGTCTCTTTAAGCAAAAATTACTTTCATATAGGTAATTAAGAAGTAATATAACATTAATTAAACCCTAGATTACATTTTTTGTGAGATATTCCAAATTGCTCAGTTCTCAGTGTTGCCAACTTTAATAAAAACCTTTTTTTTTTTAAATCTTCCATACGGTATCGTATCTGCCCCAAACTTAGCTTAAACATCCTTCAATATAATAGAAGAATGTTTTGGGTGTCCCCGGTATCAAACGCCTGAGTCATCAGTGTTGCCAACCTATTTTAAAATTCAACTTATAGAAATGCCCTTATTAATACAAATCTACATGTCTGTAATGATTTACACTAAATTTGACATACATGTTCATTAGGTACTGAGGTCATACAGGCACTCCAGACACCGTAGTTTGTCAGGGTTGCCAAATGAGTAAAAAATCTAGATTTCATATTTGTTACCATTGGACGTACCCGCATTGTTTACACCAAATTTGACATGTGTATTAGGTACTGGGACAGTTCATGTGGGTACTTCCGGCGCCGCAGTTGCCAGTGTTGCCAACCAGTTTCAGAAAATAAAATGTTTAATTGCTTCCATATCGTTGAACGTATTAGGACCAAACTTTGTATTTGCGTACTGGGACGCGTTATAGAGGTACTTCAGGGTCCCACAGTTGACAGTGTTGCCAATCAATTTTAAAAATTAAATATTTATTACTTCCTTTCAGTTCGACGTATCCGCACCAAGCTTTGAGTATACATATTCGACACAATCGGAACATACTGTTCCCCATACCCAAACACCCAAGTGTCACCGTTGCGTTGTCACCCTATTTTAAAGTTCAATTTTTCAAATGTCCCCCATACTGTTACGTGCCGATAGCTATTTCTATACTTTCAAAAAAGCGCGTGGGGAGCTACGGGATGTACCTACGTTATGATATCGTAATATTCTTGCGGTTCTCTCATAGAGTACCTTAGGTAGAGCACGGGTTTGTGGTTTTAGCCCTCAACCATTTTATTATGAAATACGATAAATATATATAAGTTACTAACTTGTTAATAAAATTAGCGTCCCGTAGACGACTAATTACAGAAATTACAGTGCTTTAGGATAGGTATCCTTGACGTCTTCTTCTTTGGGTGTTAGATCCCTGAAGTTGAGGTGTGTGCCAGAAGCTTAGCCTTCTGTGCACGGACGGACGATACAAATGGCTTAGCCCACTGTGTATCGAGGATGTTCCAGAAGCTTCGCCTTCAATTTTCTTCATTGTTCCCATCGCTTTGAGATATACTCAGCCTCCTATCAAATTGAGTACCACAGTGTCCTTGGTATTCCTGGGCACTTTGGGAGGTAAAGGCGGCTGAGCGTGGGACTGACCAACCCAACTCACTTCGTGCCGTTGGGCGAGAATCAGTGTTTTAAAAATATGCAAAATTGGCGCGCCAGGGCCACCAATCATTAGATTTGGCCACCTGCACTCACACATGGTTCTTTGCTTTAAATTGTTCTTGTTTGGATCTTCTGGTTTGGAAACCTTACTTCGAAGATAGGAGAAGTATAGAAGGGAGGACTGTTTCATTTTTTTCATTGCATGGTAATTCATCCTAGTTCTTGTCTAATTTCAATATCATTATGCATTATTGTATAACATGCATGCAATTTATATTTAAATTAAAAATAAAAATAATATATTATGAGGCAAGCAGCGTTTACAAATGGCCACCGCAAAAATTTTCTGGTGGCCTCATTATCGAGAATATGTGGACTGCTACCTCCACATCCCCCATGCAACGTTCACGGCGCGTGCGCATTGCACATGGTTTCCCTTTATCCTTTATATATAAATAGCTTTGTCGCTGAATTTTAATAAATAGCAAATTTCATCAAATTTGGTAAAATAGAACCTACAAATTCTAGTAAATGCTTATGAATAGACCGGATGCGCGATTGGAACGTTATAGAACCTACTGCAGATGGAGTATCTGTCATAACCCCTACCAGTTTTTTTATTTTTAATAAAACGTTTTAAATGTTTTAAACACTGTTTATTTTGCAGTCTATAGAAAACGTGTTTAAAACAAAAAAACATAAAAAAACACGTTTTAAACATATGTTTGTTTTCTTCTAAAACAAGTTTTTTTTCAACCCTGATTGCTACGTTATTTTATCTTTTCATCTTTGTTAGTGTGAGTGACACCTTAGAAGAATAAAACACTTTTTTTCTATGTTTTTCTGACGAATCTGGACATGCTGAAAAATGAGATAGCACAGCTTTTGTAATAATATACATTATTTCTCATTTATTAGAGAAGTATTTTGTTTGCGCAGATTACTTTCTGATACTATTAAAATGTTATTGTCATACATTCATTACAAAAAGTAGGTATGTCCAAATTTAAATAATGTTCCTAACAAGTCACTGAGAAAGGAAAAGAAAAAAATTGGTAGATATGAAAACATTTTGGGTTTTTAGATTGTAAGACAAACATCAGAAACTTTTCTTATACTTTTCCTACTTTAGCAGTATTTTGGATTTGCTTTGGTTTTGAATAAATTCTTTCATTATTTATAATTGGAAGGTTTATGGTTAAGAAGATAGTAGTAAATATTTGGCGAATTACTGCGTTTCAATGCCATATTTTAAACAAACTTCTTAATAATTTTCATTCTCTTAACTATTACAGTAATAATTAATGTATTTGTAACTCAAGTTTTCCTATATGCAATCCAAAAAGAATAATATTTAGCAATTAAATCATCTGAAAATTAAATCAATTAAAGTATCTGAAACCAGGTGCAAAAGGAAATACTTAACTCTGTCCATCTTGGGACTAATCCAAAATCTACCAAACTTTCAGTTCCAACTCAGTTTTTACGCTTATTTTCTCGTGTGGACCGTTTTTTTTATTTCTATCTTAAATAATGATTAATATTCACTCGTAATGGCATTATGTGGTTAGTAGTACTGCTATTGTTACTTAATGTCATAGTTACTTTGCTTTCTTTGATGCTTGACATTTGTGATAATCATTTTGTTAAAATATATATTACTATGTAGTTTGAATTACATATAGATTATTTCACTTTTGTAGTAATGAAAAATTGATTGTACAATAAATAATATAATTATTTATTGTATTTACTATCAGCTTATTTACATTTGTTACTTGTAACATGATATAAAGTTCTATTTTTTTTATTTTTATTTTTTTGCACTTGCGTTTTGTATGACAAGAGTTAAATGAAAAAACAGCCTACGGCTGAACATCGGTTGCTTAATAAATATTTATTCTATTCTATTCTATTCTAAATGAAGTCTTAATCTTCCATGATTATGATTGCTGTGTACTTATGATGTTAGAAATAAGTTTTACCTATTTCCAGACAAAATTCTTTGAAAGCGAGACGTAAACACTCTGACATGCTAAAGGTACATTTTCCTCTAAGCATCTGTAGCGCGTGACGAAGAACTGACCACGCTCAGCGGCGGACGCGGCTTATTTCCCACTTGTAATTAAATGTCACTGCAATCCTCTCGTTTAGGAAAACAGTAAGCTGCGTCTTAAGTCCAGCGCTGAGTGTCTTGAGTTCAGCGTCACACGTTACAGACGCTTGGAGCAAAATGTATTTTAAAAGCAAAAGTTAATGTTCTTTCTTCCTTTCTCTAACTTTATATATATTTTGAAATACAAATTTGCGTGTAAACACACCTGAAAAATGTGTGCTAAAATGGATCTTTCTACAACTGTTAATACAATCTTAAAAGTTTAAAAAGAAATATCAGAATGTACGACGTAAAATTGACACATTAGGTTCGTGGTGCCATCCAACGTCAGATATTGAAATCAACACATAAAACTTGACAGCACATGTGACCGGGATTCTCGAACCCGGATCTCACAGTTTCCGATCGGGTATGGAATGTATGACTATGTATGGTACGCTACCCATTATTACGCATCGCTAAGCATGTCTCTTGGACGTTCAAGCAACATCCTATAGACGTCCAAGTAACGTATATGGAATCTTCTATGAACATCTGTGCTGTTTAAGCGTTACAATAAATTCCAATGCCTGTTTCAGTGTGATTGGACTTCTTGTGTCTAGTTGAGCATTATGCAAAGTCTGTTGAAGCAATGATACTGATTCCTTAAAAAATATTTATCAACTAAGTTACAAATCAACTTTTGTTTTCTTTAGAAACCATCAACCGACGAGGACGTTCCCATTCGTGGAAACAATTCATGAAGTCTTCTACTGATACTACCTGAGTTGGTCCGTCACGACTATCGAGAGTACCAAAATGGTAAATATGGGCTTGGTTTTGATTTCTGGAACATTAAATAATCACAAGGACTTAGATCAGGAGAGTAAGAAGGCTAAGTTACTATTTAAGCCAAAGATTCGTTCACGGAAGATGAATCCCGTTCTGGACGACCATAACTGCACGAGCAAATGTGACAACAGTGACTATTATTAAACCTGATCGTTGTTTGCCTGTAAGAATAACGAGTAATTAATTAAATTTGAAAAACAATACTGTTGGTGGCATTTTGACCAAGGACGGGTTCATTTAGCATTTGGAGTCTAAATCTCAGTCTGGAGAAACTGTCTCTTGGTGTTTATTTTATTATGCTGTAAAGAACATTGTACGATGTATTGTTTATACTTACTTGTTAGCATTGTAGAACAAGAATAAACTACATGCACAAAGAACTTTTAGTTTTCAATTGTGGTCTATAACCTACTGGCATATCCTAACAAGGAGAAACCGGACAGGTTGGGCTCAGGGATTGGGCTCCTTTTGTGACAGTCACGTAGGGTTGCTTGAAGGTTAAGCACCGAACTTAAAATTGGGTCAAAGAATCTTATTACACAAGATATTAGATGCATCTAACAATCTAGCGACCAGAGTTCAATTTTATTGAATTCATTTTTTCATCCGGTCGGTGTACAAAAACGGTATTTGCAAACGATCGGTTCTTTCTATTTTAAAGTTTTGTCGTACATAAAGTTTCGAAAAACATATGAGTTGGAATTTTTCTAATTTTCCTGACAAGTCAAGATGTGTTGTCACTGAAATCGAATCAAACATAATGAATCTAATAAAGTATGGTAAGAAATTGAGAATACCAAATTTTAAGGTGCGATCGACAAGGGGGAGCGGAGCTAAGGGGGCAAAGCTCGAAAATCACAGAAGTTAAATAAAGGATATGTCCCAGATGCTTCAGAACAAAGGGTGCTTTTTGACATCGAAACAACTAAGAAAGATCCTATCAACATGGGTGAAACTCCGCTCCGTTCTAGAGACACAGCGTTTCCAACTTGTAGCCCAAAGTCGACGCCTAACAATTTGAAGAAAAATGAATAATTTTCAGTAAATCAGAAACGACGCATTGAATGAAAATTTATTTTGCAGAAATTTGTTTCTATTAACATGATGGACATCAGAAGTGAAAACATGATATCACGGGGTTGTCAGTGTTGCCAGTCAAGATAACCTTAACATTTTTTAAATATCATTAGGTCGTGTTATTGGGTGTTTGAAATCTTCTACTGATGATAAACAACATAATTATGTAAAGCGCACTCCCAAGTGTTGCAAACCATGGATAAGAAAGGTTTTCGCGATATTATACAAACTACGGGGCAGTCAGTCCATCTGAAATTGTCCAGTTTGGTTGCTCGACCTCTTTCAAGATATATATATATATTTTTTTAAATTTTGTATCCCTTAACTAACTAACTAACTAACTAACTCAATGGCTTATGGAACTCGCAAGTTCATCGCCGCAGTAACAAACGTTCGCCATTGGATTCTATCCTGGGCAATATCAAGCCAATTTCCATCACGAACACCTATTTCTCGAAGATCTCTTCTAATATTGTTCTCCCAACGACGTCTCGGTCTTCCCAATGGCCTCTTTCCATCCGGCCTTCCAACCAGGATAGAATATAATCTGCGTTTTCCCCCCATCCGAGCTACATGGCCTGCCCATCTTAGTTGTTGCGATTTCTTTATTTTTACAACATCTGGTGAATCGTACAGTCCGTAGAGTTCTTCATGATTCAGTCTCCTCCACTCTCCAGTTATCTTGTCGCGTTTCTCAAAACCTTATTTTCAAACACACGTAATTTATCTGCTAGGGTCGTACTCCAACTTTCGCAACCATAAAGTATTACCGGCAGAATAAAAGTTCTGTATATCGTGGTCGGAACTGCAATATCATCCCCTATTAAATATCCCCTATGTGGAATTTTTCCACTTTTCATGTTTTTCTATCAATTTATAGTTTTGTGTACTCTGCATACTGTAGAAAAATTTCATGTGGAAATGACTTCTACTTTTTGAGATATAGCAACTTTTCAGTACCTAAATTGTATTCCAGACTGTATTACAGAAACCTGTTTCTGGCCTTCCTGAAAAATTCATAGTTTGCCACATAGGGGGTATTGCAGTTCCGACGACGATATTTTTAATTTCAATTTCCTTGATATTAATCGCGATGTTAGAAGTTTTTGGACTGAATAGAAACATGCGTTCCCCGATACTAAGCGACATTTTTCTTCCGTGACCTCAGTTTTGCTTGTTACGTATGCTCCCAAGTATTTAAATTTGTTCACTTTATGACCTCATCCTTAATTCTTGTGTTTTTGTTTCCTTCATTCCCTGTGTTTCGGCTTGTTATCATGTATTTTGTTTTATCTATGTTTACCTGTAGACCTATCTCATCGCACGCTTCTACTAAGACATCGGTGTTGCTTTGTAGTGCATCTATATCGTCCCCTATTAAATCTACATCATCCGCGTATACAAACAGTTGATTCAAACCATTCAATGATACTCCTTTTTTGTCCCCTTTAATTTTTAAAATCGCATATTCTGACGCAAAGTTAAACAGTAGGGACAAGGCATCGCCTTGTTTCAATCCGTTGCGAATCTTAAAACTATCTGACATATTACTACCTATCCGTTCTCTGCTTGTGGGGTCGCTGAGACACATTTTCACTAGTATTCCCATTGTATTCCCATTTCTTCTCCAAAATTTGTCTCAAGGCAAAAATCTGGTCCAATGTGGATCTATTTCTTCGAAATCCACATTGGTGATCTCCAATTATTTCATCTACGTATACACTTAGGCGTGTTAATAGAATATTACTTAATACCTTGTAACAGATTGGAAGTAACGAGATTCCGCGATAATTATTACAGTCCGATTTATCACCTTTTTTGTAAATCGGAACTATTATTGAGGTTTTCCATTCCTTTGGCAGCTTCTCCTTTCTCCATGTAGCAGTGATCAATTTATGTAGTTCCTTGATTAGTGCCGTTCCTCCTGTTTTAATTAATTCGGCTGGAATATTGTCTATTCCTGGTGATTTGAAGTATTTTTTAATTTCTTTACCTACATTTCGATCTCGATCTCGCTAGGTTAGGGAATCCACGGTTCTGCGGTATGGATTTAAAATTCCTGTGTTTGTTCCCCGTTGCGTACATTAAGAAGTTTGTCGAAATAACTTTTCCACACAACGACAATTTTAGTCGGATCAGCCTGAAGATCTCCACGTTCATTTCTAATCATTCCTAACCTCGGCTGCTAACCTTTTCTTAACGAGTTTACCCCCTTGTATAGATCTCATATGTTATTTGTCTTCCCGTTTTCCTCTATCTCCTGAATCTTCTGCGTCAGATATTTTCGCTTTTTGTTTCTGAACTCGCGTGTGGCGTTTCGTTTCGCGTTACTGTAGTGATTGGTATTTGCTTCGCTTTTATTACTTAGCCACCGATACCTTGCTTGTTTTCGTTCCTCATGAAGTTTAATGCATTCTTCATCAAACCAAGGTTTGTTTTTCTGTTGTTTCTTGTCACCTACGCGTTCCTTCGCTGCGCTCTTAATTGTTTCACGAATTGCCTCCCACATCTTACTTACATCAATTTCATTATTATTATTATCATTATTATTATTATTACTCGAGTCGGCTAAGATTTCGAACCTATTTGAGAGTTCGAGTTGGTAATCTGCTCTTATGCTCGGATTATTTAATCGTTTCACTTCGAATTTCAGTTGTTTTAACCCGTTACTTTCTCTATTCGCGATGCATAACTTTTCCCTTACCTTTGTGATCACTAATTGATGGTCGGTGTCACCTTCCGCTCCTCTGTACGACCTAACATCCATTAGGATGGTGTGTCTTCGTCTGTCTACTAATACGTGATCGATCTGGTTGAGAGTTTTGCCGTCCGCAGATACCCATGTGTATTTGTGTATGTCTTTGTGTTCAAAGTACGTGCTCTTTACTAGTAGGTTTTTCGAAATCGCGATAGTTATAAGTCTTTCTCCATTGTTTGTCTTTTCGTGAAGGCTGTATTTGCCTATAGTAAGTCTATATTTTTCTTCTCTCCCTACATTTGCATTGAAATCATCCAACACAATTTTCGAATTACACTTCGGCGTTCGGTCAAACAGCCTTTCTAGCTCATCGTAGAATATATCTTTGTCGTTATGAGTAGCCACCTTGGTCGGAGCATAGACGTTTAATAAAACTGTGTTGCCCCATCGAATACGTATCGTAACGTACGATAGTCTTTCGTTTACGAACTCTATATTCTGAACCGCCTGAAGGATACTGTTCTTAATGAGAAATCCTGTTCCGAAATCGTGAGACTGTGTTCCCCCGTAGTAGAAAGTGTATTTGCCCTGTCGGATGCTATCTTGACCTCCCACCGAACTTCTTGTATCGCTAATATGTCTATCTCGTACTTCTCGGTCTCGCGTACCGCCACCTGAAGAGCGCCCGTTTGGTATAATGTTCGTACGTTCCACGTTCCTATTCTAATGTCTTTCTTAATCGTGTTCTTGGAGCCCCCTGAAGCAGTCCCAGCCCGGAGATCCGAATGAGGAACTAGTTTACCTCCGGAATATTTTACCCCAGGAGAATCCATGAACCATCTGTTACTATTTCTTGACATGTTTTAGCGGTGTATAGTTGTCAGCTCTACGACTTCGCAGTAAAGGTAGACATTCAAGATGTCGTCCTCTGTCCATCTCTGAGCCTTGCCGGTGTCATTCATCTTCAGCCTCAGGGTGGTAATGGTGATGCTGCTTCCCCTCATCATGATATTTTTTTGTTCGGGGTGATCTTCCCCTAGCCTTTGTAGATCCCTCTACTAACTGCAAGGCAGCAGTACTGGTTTGGTCCGCCCCGGGATATTTCTGGTACCCACCATATCTGGTCGGCATTCCCCTATCCGCCACCTGGATAGGCGCTGGTAGGAGACCAGTAACTCCAAGCAGTGGCCAAAATATGATTGAAAAAATAAGGTCTTATAATGCAAAGTCTGAAAGCACCCGTATATTTGTAACACTTAAACAAATCGAAAACAGATTATTTTTATAAAATTTGAAGTTCCATAAATATAGACACGGAAGGGGCAAAATACGTAATCTTCTGAATGCGGCTTTGTAAGATTGACCTGCAGCAATTTCTTTGATTATTCGTGATATACGCTTTTGTAATCTTAAAATGCAGTTGCATAATCTTGCATTTCTTCAGAGAATTACTTCATGTGTCAGAATAGATATATACAATTGAAAACGAAAAATGTAACATCCCATTAAGCGAAATGAGATACAGAACAAAGTGTCGGAAATAATTATTATGTTAGTACGCACTGGTTTCAAGACGATTCGGGTATACCTACAATTTGATAGGAAGGAACAATGAAACAACCTATCTTCGTTTGAATTAAAATTTCATTATGACCTTTAGGTAACTAAGGCTCATGCCAGGAATTTTGTATCCCTTACATAAGATTATTTCATTTTATTATTATTATTATTTATATCCTTACCGATTAGTTAATGGCGGCCATTTTGTCATGTTCCGCATGCCAAAATTTGTTTCCAGTCATTTACGAAAGTCATTCATTTAAACAAAAAACACTTCTTCCTTTAAAGTCTGCTTGATAATTTTAGTCTTCTGCATGAAAATCCTAAAACGTAATTGAACTGGTCAAAATGTGATTGTCAAAACAAAATAAATTTCTGCTTTCAGTGTGATTTTTCGCATGGAAGTGATTGCATGGCAATATTGATTTTTTTTTGTACACTATTACATATTAAAGTATACTGAATGTATAGAGAATATGACGGCTGATATGTGGCTCCTAAATTATTTCTGAATAAGGAGAACATACGATAGAAATTTCAACTATGATATTTGAGCCTAGACAAAGTTATAAATTTGCAAAATAGAGATTTAATAATGCTCGTGAGTGCTTTGGTAATATAAGGCCACCTTGCGATAGTAAGAAGGAACGAGCTTTGGTAATATGTTTATCAAAGCACTCTCGAGTATTGTTTATCCCAAATTTGTAAATTTGTAACTCCGTTCGAACTCAAATATCAGAGTTCAAATTTATGTTGTAGTTTCTCCTTACACAAGGTATATAACGTGTAAAAATCTTACATTTTTATCTGGTCTCTCACCGAGTATTATTAATCCTCAATTTGAAAATCTATAATCCGTTGATTGAAAATGTATACAGAAAATCCACAAATTGAAATGAAAGGATAGAAAACTGCTATATGCCCACTAACTGACTACTTATACTAAATCAAAAAGCTGAAACTAAACATCCAAACGTTTACTTTTGACAGTGATGTGTAGCAGTCTTTCATTAAGCATTACCATTTCCCCCATCAAATGCCGAGATGGTATCTTCAACTTATGCTCTGGCCAACTCCTTCCTACATCCTTTCCTCTCCCCTATCCCGCTCTGAGCCTTAGATGCCTAAAGGTCATAAGTAATTTCAAATTCACGCACTAATGCTTTCGTACAATGTTATCGCGTGAAAGGCGATACACATTTTATTGAGCGCAACCATAAAGTACAGAGAAAAATGTTGAAGATTGTGAATCCCTAACAGGCCACACCAAATGAATAAAGAAATAATACAAAAGTCAGCTGCCCCGCGATCACATGTTGACAGAGAATTGACAATTGAAAATGCATGTTCCAAATATAAACATGAGGAGCGAGAGGTCAATAAACTCAAGTGTGACCTTGAAACACATTCGCTGCAGCACACCTTCGCAAATAGATTGCTGCTGTGGTGAACTATTACACTTCAGAAATATCTCTTATTTCATCAACAACCTACTATCATGCAATTTTGAGTGTCTTTACAACGTTTACAAAATTGTTTTGGCGAGGGTGTTCCAATTTGCCCCAGTAGCCTATATTGTTATGCTTTTATACACAATCGCCATTTAAGTAGGTCTGTAGGAACAACATCTGCATACTATAGTTGAACAATACATCATTTCTCCTGAAAATTAGAAAATCTCATGCAACAACACAATTCCAATATATTCACTACCGTCCTATTTCTGTAGAAATTACTTAACTACAAATTCTGAATCCAAAGCGATTGTCTTCAAACAACATGTAACAACTTACTGCAAAATGGTGCCTCAGAACCACCATGCGCGCTCTCACTCTGCGCGCACGCCAAAGAACTAGCAGTGTTGCAACTAACCCGCTGTTTCAACTAGTCTCTGTCTCCCCTATGCCTTAAAATTTGCCGTATCGCGGTGATCTAATGTTGGAAACATGGTAGTGTATTAAAGGCTGAGTTAGGATAAGTCTGAAGTCCAAGGCTGTGGTTCTGTCGGTGTTCAACATATCACTGTCAGCTGTCTCTTCTGCCATTCACCTCAGTTACATGGCACCACGTGATTATCATTGTTTTCGCTGGTTTCGTGATCAAGTGAAGTATTTGTGAAAGTCAGAATAGGGTGAAATGATCGGTAGATGCTAAAATACCTAATAAACGGAAGAGAGGACTGTCAAATGCTGGTGATTAGAAATGTAATCGAAGTTAGAGGGCAGATATAATCAAGATAGCTTCATTCCAAGTACAGCAACATTCATAACGTATAAACTATCCAGCAAACAGATGAACAGTAGTTGGATTATCATGCAAATGTCCGCTGAAATGTTTTCTACAAATTTGTGGTCGTGACCTGTTAGATATATTAATTACATTCTCAGAGATCCCAACAAGGAGTAAACAAAACATATACCTTTCAAAGCTTATTAAATATATTGATATTACTCGATACCGGTCTAGAAACAACAACATTGAAATATCGCTCGCTACCTTCGAAGTAAAATTAGAAACTTGTGAACAGTAACTTTAAAAAAGTCATATTACTTTTGTGTTTTGTATATTCGGGTAACGAAATTATCCTTTCTAGGGATGAGAAAATTTTGGGAACAAACTTCGTAGGCGTTCCTGATACCCAAACAAGAAAAAAATATTTCTCTCGTGTGTCGCACTTAGCTGAGTTCTCAGGATATGAATGTTCCAACTAGGAGCCCAAAATCGGCTTCTTAAAATGTTAAATCAAAATTAATATTTCCAGCTAAATCAGAAAAGATACATGAAAGTAAAATTTAGTTGTTGAGATTTGATATGTAGGGATACGATGAATACTGGATGTTAAAATGTGATGTCATCGGTTTCTCAGTGTTGCCAACTTTGTATATATATATATATATATATATATATATATATAATTATTATAATAATAATAATTATTATTATTTTGCAAATAGCACTACGTAATGCTGCCCAACGTAATTCATGAAGCAAAGAACTCGGTGTCGCAAACTCTGAATACCAGGTGTATGCATAAGTAGTTTCCGGTTTACCTAAGAGATGGCGCCAGCGAAAAGTACGCAGCGTATTCATTTGACACATACGTCAGTTTGTTCGTCTAACATTAAACTACAAACACACACAAGTTGAGTCTGCCAAACACTAGCGTCTTTGTTTTATCGTTCAGTGATCATGTCGAAGTTTGTGCCTGAAAAAGAACATTTGCGGCACGCATTGCTTTTCTTATTTAATCAAAAGAAAAAGGCTGTTGAAAGTCATCGTGTGCTGGTAGAAACATATGGTGAACACGCTCCATCGATTAGAACATGTGAGACATGGTTTCGACAATTTAAAAGATCAATAAACTGGGTAAATGGATCCCACACGATTTGAATGAACGTCAAATGGAAAATCGCAAAGTCACTTGTGAAATGCTGCTTCAACGCCACGAAAGAAAATCCTTCGGCCATCCTTTTTGTATCTAATTGTGACGGGTGACGAAAAATGGATTTATTTTGAAAACCCGAAGCGGCAAAAATCGTGGCTTTCACCTGGCGAAGCCGGTCCTTCAACACCAAGGCCAAATCGCTTCGGCAAAAAGACCATGCTTTGTGTCTGGTGGGACCAGAGCGGTATTGTGTATTATGAACTCTTGAAGCCCGGCGAAACCGTTAATGCACAACGCTATCGTCAGCAAATGATTAATTTAAATCACGCATTGATCGAAAGACGACCGGAATGGGCCCGAAGACATGGCAAAGTGATTATGTTACACGACAATCCGCCGTCTCACACAGCAAAACCAGTGAAAGACACCTTGAAATCGCTTGGATAGGACATCCTTCCGCACCCGCCGTACTCCCCAGACCTGGCACCATCTGACTATCACCTCTTCGCATCAATGGGGCACGCGCTCGCAGAGCAGCACTTCAGCAATTTCGAAAACGTTGGGAAATGGCTCGACGAATGGTTTGCCGCAAAAGACAAGCAGTTTTTCTGGCATGTTATGCATCAATTACCTAAAAGATGGGCGAAATATGTAGAAGCCGATGGTCAATATTTTGAATAAAACAAAATTAATTTCCCTTGAAAATTACGTGTTTTCTTTACAAAAAAAACGGGCAAAAAGTTATGCATACACCTGGTATTATACAAAGTTAAACGTTCAAAATATCGATTTTTATTCGAATATCCACCATAATGGTGCAAATCAAGTTCCTAAAACTAAATTGTACTTTTAATAAATGGTGTCTGATTTATATCGAAAGATTCAATTGATTGAACAATGTAAGAAGTTGGTTTTGGCTCCAATTTGGAATCTATTCATGTCGAAAACGAAGAGGAGTTCGACACATGCGAAAGCAATCGAAATTTACACGAGAACGTATTTATGTTATTTAACATTCCCTAATTTCAAATGCAAGTGTAAACGAAATGTTCATACATTATTGTGTTTATATTGTTGACCAGCTGTAGGGTTTCCATGACAGTCGATTAGCTACAACTTAGGCTATCATTAATGACTTTACATTTGGCAGCAGGAGAAGAACCATTTGTGAAAATTCAAGAAACTATTAAATGTGAATATGTTTTGCTTCAATATATAAAACCGCTTGCAAAATGTCTTTCGGTCTAATTAGGGACTGTGTGTTGGAAATTAAAACAAAATGGGTAACACAGTACGTGCTTTTCTTGGCACAGCTCAGGGAAAGGGAAGCTGCTTTCAAGATGCTATCATTTGTGTGTTTATTAGTAGAGATGCTACGGAATCGTTAAATGTTCTTGGAATTAAACTATTCCTTGTGGCTGCATCGTCACCATAACTAGATGAATGTAGACGGAAAATTCTGAGAAGCAAGGTTTCTTGAATCGTATGGAAAGTGTATTTGACGTGTTCTCTAACGCTTCAACTGGAGAAATACTATTTAGATTTACTTTGAAATATAATATATTTCTTTTGCAACGTTGCTTATTTAAAAATACAAACCAGAGCCAAGAAAAGGATCACCTGTAGGAAACCAAGTAGATATCAGTGTTCATTATTGAATGTGTTATGATTTGATCATGATATGAAGATAAACAGTGGTGTGGATAAAAAGGATATGGATCATTCGAGTTATTTTAAAGGTGTGAAAAATAATAAAAGAAACAATTACTCTACTGAAATATATATATGTACGTTCTATTGTACATTCACTCAAATTGACAGTGATACACACAGTAATAGTGAGCCAATAAAGAGTTGATTAGAAACAATTTAGAAGTTACCGTTATATGAATTTTGTAATTTTCCCCCAAAGGAAGCGTATTCTATGTAGGATTAGTTTAAATATATGATGTTGCACAAAAATATTAAAAACGATTATGAACCACACGGTGAGTATGAAAGTACAAGTTGAAGCAATTCAATTGAATTTATTTATGAATTTAGGCAACTTTGGCTCAGACCACTGTTGAACAAATTTGTATTTGAAGCACTGAAGAAACTTGGGAGGGAAACATCATATATATATATATATATATATATATATATATATATTAGAAAAAGTACTGTTGTAAGCAGTTTGCATATTTTAGTACTCACTAAACAATGATTAGGTAGAAAGAGACTGTTGGCTAAACCTTCCTTTCACCTAATAAACAGTTATAATAATAATAATTTTAATTTAATTTAATTTAATTGAGTACTATGAACAGCTACAAGGCAAAGATACCTGTCCCTACATGTTAGATTACAAATTAATTGAGTAATACAAATGGATACATGAGGCAAACAACAAAACTCAGATAAAGTGAACAATAATACAATAAGATACATGAAATAAACAAAAGACGCATGAAAAAATAAACAAAAAGTACAAGTAAAGTAATAAAGAAATACAAGAAACACGCAGAAAATACATATAAATTGATAAAATATACTAAAAACAGGAAACTAATAGGATTCAACATTTGTAATAACACATTTGAATAGTATGTCCTCTATCCGATGTAGTGAAAGAAAAAACGAGAACGTCTCATTCGGTACAAAGGTATATTAAAATTAAGTTTTTCAATAAAATAATTACAATGTAATTCATTCGAGAAAATTTTAAGTTAAAACTTACTCTCTGGTTTTCTTCTTCTTAAATCTAGAGGTTCAATGTCAAAGAAATCACACCAGTGTTCATAACGATAGAAAAATATATTGTAAATTGAATTTGAAAAATGTTAACGTAAAAAAAGCACCTTTGTACTGCTTCAAGTTTGTCAGACATGGTTTTGGACAAATCATTCCAAACATTGGAGGCGTATTCTAATCTAGTTCCAACAAAGATTGCATATAATATTATGAATGTGCTGATATTGTTAAATTCGTATCATTGATTAATAATAAAACCAATTAGCTTGCGAGATTCACCAATAAGACCATTGATATAATTATAAAAGTTCTAGTTAGAATAAAAAATAATGCTCAAGTCCTTAATAGTTTCTACTTTCTCTGTTTCAATATTTCTCACCTTATATGAGCTTACATAATATTGCGACTTTTTCGTAAAACTTAAAAATTTGGTTTTATGTATTCTTATTTGCATTTTGTTTCTAATATACCACTCATCAATTTTATCAATGTCTGTTTGAAGAAGGCAATTGTCTGTAAGGTTATTGACTTCTCTAAATATCTTTAGGTCGTCAGCAAACAAAAGTACTTTAGAATTACTAATTACATCACATAAGTTATTGATGTAGATTTTAGAAAAAGAGAGGCTAAAGCCGAACCTTGACGCATGCCATTCTTGATGGAAGCTTTTTCGGATATAAATTTACCAAGTTTAATAATAAAGGTTCTGTAAGTCAAATAATTCTTGAACCAATTGACAAATGCTGGCGATAAGCCAATTCTCGAAAGTTTGTTCAATAAAATATTAGGATTTTCACTATCAAATGCCTTTGCAAGATCAATATATATTACATCACATTGGGTTCTCGTGGCAATACATCCTTCTGTAAAATTTGTTAAAACACGTAGATTAGTTGTAACCGATTTGCCTTGAGAAAAAACATGTCTATCGTCTAATTTTAGTTTCAAATTGAACTGCAAGTACTCTCAAATAATGGTCTCAAAATTCTGGCCATAGAATTTTAATGGTAATTGGTCTGTAATTAGTAAGTAAAGACCTATCACCACCCTTGTATATAGGGATGATATAGGCCTCCTTCCATTGGCTTGGATAAATAACTTGTCTGAGGGAATGATTGTGGGCAAAAATCCACCAATGTTGGCACAAAATACTCAGCTCAGCCCTTAATAACATAGTTGGGGACATAATCAGTTTCCAAAGCGAAGTAGTTTTTCATTTTATTAATTGCTGCAAATATATCTTTTTCTAATTATTGTTGTCTTTGTGTCATGGCTAATAAAATACTGTTGAATGTCTGACTTATTAAAGATCTCTACATAATAATCTCGAAACAGAGTAATTATTTCTTGTTTATCATTTACCAGATTACCATTGTGCTTTATGGAATTTTGTTTCGAACCTTATTCCTATTGAAATTCTTCCAGATATGCGATTTGTTGTTTGGATGAACAATGTATGCATTTTAATCGCATTGCACCTTTTCTTGACCTCTTTGCGTAAATGGTAATATTTCCGATACCAAATTTGCATACCAGTTTTTTTTTATTTGATAAAGTATCTTATTTCCTTATTAATTAAGGTTTCAATTCTTCATACAACCAAAGATCTCTCTTCGTGCATTTATCCTTGTCATAAGTAACTCTGGGAATGTTATTATTGAAGCTACTATGAATGTAATCATTCAGGTTGGCAGTGCACCTTTGTACCCGAGAGTCGGATTTGGTATTAACATTATCAGGCAGACGCCTGAGATCTGAAACAACACATCAAAATTAGCTTTTGAATAACTGTATCAATTCGGTATATTATGAGAACCTTCATTTAAAACGTTATTATCATGAACTTTAACGAAAAAATAAGCATAAAATGGGGGGTGATAACGGTTTCGATAAATCAGTTGGGGAGGATTATAAATTATAGAACATTGTTTTAAGTTAGTAAGTAACAGTTATGCAAGTTCTAGAACTGTTTGTCTTTTGTTTAATATAAAACTGTTTGGAGAAAAAAATCTCTCGATTCCCAATTTACGCCTGGAGAGTGTTAGTGTCACCCGTAAAAATTATAATAATAGTTTACAATATTTCAGTCGTACATCATACTTTGAAAATCTTGGATAAACCACTCCTCCACGAAAAACGAAGCACTTAGTGGTAGAGAGATCATAAATGCTAAGATAACTGACATTTTCAGCTAAATATTAGAATTGTTTTCAAACATACATTTCTCATACACAGCAAAAAGGCATAGTCATTTTTTTTTCTATAAAAAGAGGGAACGTATAAATCGATCAATTCTGGAAAGTGATATGACAATATTTTTTCTGTTACACTTCGAAATGATTCTTACTGCTACTTCTTGAACTACTCTCCTCCGTAGCTTAGTTGTTTACTTAAGATGAAGGCAAGTTCCATGATGCTGACTCAGTTCGCTCTCTGCTTCTTTTTTCTTCTTCCTAAAAAAGAAAACAAAACGAGGAGAAAAAAAAAAGATCTTTTCAGCCAGTCTAATTTTGTAGAGGCCGCTAAATTTGGTGCTGACCGAGCCTCGGCGGGAAGAGTCGAACTTTTCCGAGCCAATGAGGAGGTCTTATAGATATTAAGTTACCGAGAATGACCTTCACTGATCGTGAAGTTGATGGCCTCCTTTCTACTTCCTTCTTTCCTCTTCTCTATTTCTTCTCTTCTCTTCTGTTCTTTCAGCTTCACTAAATTCTTTTATTTATTGACACCTTTTTTTTTTAATGTTATATTATAAAGTCGAATAACTCTGCTGTTTCGAGTAAGTTCTAGGAATGTCAGTGTTCGAAATAGCCTTCTGTGACCCAAGTTGTGGTTGTATCAATGACTAGACGCTATAGAAACAGTGGGAATGATGCAAGCGTTAAAACTTGTAGAGTGCATTCGTTCGTTTACACTTTCTTGAAAAACAACGCTTTACGAAGGCAAGGGAGTTTGTAAACAACGTGTAATTTATTTACAATCCTTTGGTGGCCCTGAATTTTTTTCTCTGAAGTAGATGTTTCTTCTGTTGCGCCCATCTCAAAATAGAGTGAATCATACGTAATAGTGTTTTGTGTTCTCTATTGACTCATGTTGTACTATAAATACGTAAGGATTGGTTCATCTCAAAGGCTCTGCAAGGACTTATCCAAGCTGAAATATAGTACATAACTGGCAAATTATGAGATATTCCATGTGAAACTAACAATACAACTAAGAAAATCGGACCTGATGATATCAGCTCCTTTTTTATTTAAAATTTGGAATAGAACGTGTTCCTAGCAACATATGTAAGAAAAAATCAGATCTTTACCCTCTAAATCATTTATTGCATTTTACTTAAGACGTTTAGGCAACTTTGGCCCAGGCCGAATCCAAAGCTTTGAGTCTCGATATTCATCCTGCTGAAAAAAGTCAGAAAAAAAAGTTAATTCTCGTCTAAGGTATGTTTAAAAATTGTTAATGTCTGCCCTAGAGAGATGAAACAGACACTATTCTTTAACTGAAAGAATGTTCTACAAGTTTTCCTACGTCGAAAATGGCGTACGGTGGAACCTTCAGTTTCAAAAATCATCCAAAAGTCTTCAAATTTGATTTTCTAAAAGAAATAATCCTTCCATTTTCTTCGCACATTTCCAGAATAGCGTCCTATATGTATACTAACATAACATCAAGGTGCATTAAAACATTCGACGAGATCATATTTAAAAAACTCACCGTACTAAAACCGTGGGTAACCAGCTATGCGATTTTGACGTGAAAGTGCTCTCTGTCCGTCTATTATTCGAGACATCTTGTCTGAAGTGGCGGTGTCGTCCTGGATCAGCGAACTGCAAAGATCACTGTGATTCTTCATACTTTGAATTTCTACCTGTTTCCCACAGCTGTTCGAGCTAACTAAATTTGTTTATAAAATAAACCTTAACAACTTACCTCTACAGCTTATCAAAAAAAAAAAAAAAATCTTCAATGGTTCTAAATTTCTGGTTAGATTGTTTTTATGTCTAGTCGCAAACGTAGACACAAACACATATACTAAACGACTCATAAAATCCATCCACTAGGGGCGGCGGTGACTCAGAGGTAGAACGCTCACCTCTGGATTCGATCTTGGCTCGTCCCGTTTAGCTTTGTGGTGGACAAACATCCAGTGCGCTGGTTTTCTAGGGAATTCTCCCGTTTCCTCTACTTCATACGTTCCATCAATTCTCTCATCATCATCCATTTGGACCAAGCCAAAATTGTCTAACGGACTTAAATAAAATTCAAATTAAACATTCAGGAACTGCTAACTTTGAAATTGAATTGCATTTTATTTAAAGCCTTTAGGCAACTTTGATTCAGGCCATACTAACTCAGGAACTTCTACGTCCACAAAGGTGACTGAAGTGTTATTTGCGAAGCTAGTTCAAGATTGACAGACCAGGTCTGTCCGTCCGCTCGTCTACCCTCAGTCCGTCGAAAACTTTCAACTCAGAAACTATTAGAATGAATGTTATTGAGGTGTCGTGGGAAAGGTCTCGGCAGGTCAAGTTCAAAGTTGGATAAATAATCTGTATCCGTAAGTCAGTTCGTCGTCAACTTGCAACTCAGGAACTATTAAAACGAAGGTTATTGAGGTATCGTTGGAAAGGTCTCTGCGAGGCGAGTTTACAGCTATAGTCATATTTGTCCTCCGTCCATCCGTCGACATTTTCAACTTACGAACTACTAGGCCTAGAAAGATGTTTCAGTTCTTGTTGGAAATCGGCAAGACAAATTCAATGTAAGACCTCGGGGTGTCTAAAAGGTTAACGCATTCGTTTTCCATGCGGGTGGTCATGGGCTCAATTCTCGCCGCGGTCCATTGAACGCAGTAATTCCGAGTCCACTTTACCAAAAACTCACCAGCTCGTTCAGGACATTAATAACAATTAAATCAAAACCAATTCAATGTCGCATAGATAATCCAAATCGGATGAGCGGGTATATATTTGCAGCTACTCATACACTCTGTATAAACGCTCAGTCCTGAAGCATGGCGGTACCCCATGTACATACTTCTCCGAATGGACTCCGCCACACTTCTTCATTCGTGTCTTATTCTTGAGTTACTCAAAATAAGATGACTATTATTTACATGGCATGCTATTACATGCGCAGCCCAGTATGCACGTGAGTCAAGAAATAAGACATAAATTACAAAGCAACAAGCTCACAGCGACAAGCGTAAAAGAAAACTAAATTAGATCTAAAAATTTAGTATATTTTTGGATTTAACCGAAATTAAATAATTGAGGCTAAACATTTCCTCTTACGTCTCGCTTTATATCAAAGGTTCCGTGCCCAAAGGAGGTAAGCGACAATGTTGAAAATTTTCAGGACATATAAAGTGTCAGTCAAGCAATGGTGTTAAGTGCGCATTCCAAAATAATTTTACTTTATTTTCCCTGTTAGACATTTTTAGTTAGTTATAATATCTTGGCAGTTGACGCAGGGCACATCATGCTATCTAACATCGTAATCTTAATTTCGTTAAAATTGTCGCTTACCCCCATTTGGCACGCAGCCCTCGATATACTGATCAAAAGCTGCAGTGTCGTTAAGTATATAGCTCAATGGTGAAGCTTGACACTGTTATAATTATGTTTACGTTTTTAATAAAAATGGCTATTAGTTCAGGAATGTGAGGGCGTATATTTACGAAATGTGTGAACAAATATTTTGCGGGTCAATTGAGACAAATTCTTATTGATAAACTATAGAGGTTATCCCAAGCATACAGACTAAAATACAATATTTAGTGTTTACCCAATAATTAGGTAAATGTGGTAGTAAAGTTTGAATTTGGGTATTCTTTTTATCTATTATTTTCATCTGTAGGCCTACAGGTATTATATTTGCATTTAAGTTCTGGTAACGCACGTAAATTTATTCGTGGAATCTAATCTAATCCAAGTAATAGAATTGAATCATCTCACACAGTAATTTTGAGAAATGTTTGAATTCCTTAAATATAGTAGTGAAAATCTGTATTGTAACCGCAGATGGACCTTGCCTAGTGTTATTTCTTGTAAGCACGTCTCGTAAATTTAAATTAGAATGATCCCAGACAAGCCACCAGACTGATGTGTAGACACGCGTATTTTACATGTTGCGTCAAGTTTTATTTTTAAGTAAACTGAGTCACTTGGAAGTGAAGTCAGATTTGGAAATAAGAAGCCAAACCACTCTTCAGTTCTTGTAAGGATGTAAAGGAAACTAATTAGAAAACAAACTCGTTAATAACAATAGCTTAAAGATCTATCAAGCACAAAGGATATGTGGTATCTTATTTTCAGTATACAGAACATAGAGGAGATATATGTTGTTACATGTCAGATTATATAGGTTGATGAAAAGTGCATAAAAGTGAAACCTGCATAAAATTCCAGATGAAAAGTTTATTGCATATGGGTGTGAATCATACGTAAACATGCACCATATAACACCTCAGAGTAAAAAGGATTTTTCTCTGTATACTAACATGAAAAACAATGAAAATCTAACAGGTGTTTCAGAGGTTCTTGTTACCCCGGCTCTGGGGTATTAAGCACACAGTGACACATTTTCGGGGTATTAAGCACAAACATAACAATATTATTAGGATATGAAGGTAATTGCTTTATGACCCTGCACCAGTATACAGTTTGGTATTTAGGATGTTGGATAACAATAGAACGAAATGAAACACAGACATCCATAAGAACAAAAACTTTACATTAAAGGCCTTAAGGTGACACAGATTCAGACCAGGATAAGGTGTAGGAGAGGATGTTCGAAGGGAATAGGTAGGCCAGCGCCTAGTTTGTAGGTACAATTCCAATATTTGCCTGGTGTGACTGAGAAAAATCACTGGAGAAACCTGTGACGATGAGTGGCCATTGGTACTTTATCAATTAAATTTTCTCTAGTATCCACAAGTCCTCCTGGCCTATTTTTTTCACAATGGTTTATCTGATGCTAAAAAAAAGGATTCTTCGTTCTTTAATATCGCATTGGTCATCACATTCCTTTTAAATGGCCAGTGACATAGACTCTTCTTTGAAAATATAAAGAAAATCCATGTAACGCCTATCAGGAGACAATTTTTGCATCATTTGCACTAATGTGTTTCTACGTACACCTAATTTATTGGAATATATTCCATACTCATACAGCAATCTCTACATAAATATCACAAAAGCATGGTGCTTAATACCCCAGATATGCTGGTGCTAATTACCCCAGCACGCACAGTCACTTTCAATAATAAGTGAAGGTTGGAGTTATAAGAAATACCAGCTCATTCCTCCAGAAGAATAGTTTCACTTTACGCCTAATAATTAGCAACCAACATGACATTATAAATATGCCGTAAAACATTGCATGCCAGGATATTCCTCCATTTGGAGGAAGAAGCAGTGAGTCGTTCAGAATCACTTAGAGAACCACGTGACAGATAGGCAGAAATTCCATTCACGTTAAGTTCTAAGAGATAGGAAAATAATAATATGAAATGCAAAGGAAAGGAAAATAATAATAAGAACGTCATGCAAAAATCGTCATTAGTGCAAAAATACTTGTCTTGTTCAAACACACACACGCACACACACACACACAGAGAGAGAGAGAGAGAGAGAGAGAGAGAGAGCATGGAAGAATACGGGGGAAGAGCGAGAAAAGAGGAGAAGGGAAGGAAAGAAAAATAGTGGAAGACATGGAAATAAATGAAATGTTAACGCTTAAGGATACAGAGTTTGCGTCTTTGCCCCCTGTCCCCCCCTCTCTCTCTCTGTCTTGTGTGCTTCTCTCTTTATGGGATAAATCTCTTTCAGTAGCAATCCCGAACATCATTTACAACGCTTAATTGCTTGAAGAAAATAATTTGAAAACCAGGCGGGGAGTCGAACCAAGAACCTTGAGAATGACAGTCTCACACACTGACCATTTAGCTACACAGACCATAACAAATGTATTGTTAAATCAGCCATTAAACTTACTACTGTCAGCGAGTTACCACAGATTCCATTTGAAGGATGGAATTTTATTTACAGTCTTTAGGCATCTATGGCTTAGGCACCTTGGTTCCATAAAAACACTTGATCTGTATCTCAAGATTAAGCATGAATTAACCCACAATCTTGAGAACTTACTGTTGCACCAACATAGATCTCCGATTAGTCCAGGATTAAAAGAGATTTCGTACATCTACGAAACAAGTCCTACTTCCTTGAGGAGCTGGTCACACCAGTAATCCACGCGCGAATGACATCTCTTAGCATTGTAAATACAACTTCG
Organism: Lepisma saccharinum; assembly: GCA_022664845.1. Taxonomy (NCBI): domain Eukaryota; kingdom Metazoa; phylum Arthropoda; class Insecta; order Zygentoma; family Lepismatidae; genus Lepisma; species Lepisma saccharinum. The sequence continues at coordinate 12,594 of JAGDQP010005534.1, read as the reverse complement.
AAATACCCATTTGCAATCTCCGATGGTGGGTTATGCCGTCGGATTGTTGAGTGAAAGAACACGGGTTCAAATCTCGACAGGTGCAAGTGATTTTTTTTCTTTCAAAATACATAATTAAGTTCATATTTGTTATTTATAATTTTTTTCTGGTATCTTTCGTAGATTATCCTAGATTTATGATCATGCGTTACAGTAGGTTACGTAAGGTCAGGTTCGCACAAAGATACAAATGTATTTTGAAAGAAAGAAACGAAGGTGTAAAGGTACATAACCGAACCTGACCTTACCTGACCTCCGCTAAACCATCGTCACTAAAAATGCAAGGAAACAATTATTTATAATAAATGTTAACACATCGTGACACATTTGAACAAAATTATACACTGGAGCACAGAAATAATCCTTGGAAGCAATTCGTGAAAGCTATCGTAAGTGAAAAATTTGTTTTGAAACTTTGTTTACCCTAAGCGGGTTTTACTTGTTCAATTTGATATACCTTTTCAACCTGTATAGACTGATATTCTTAGAATTAAGTTAGAATCACACACACAAACATTCAAGTGCGTGGTATACCACTAAGCCACGGCTGGTCGGTACTGGAAGGATGCGGACAGGGCCCAAGTTGATGGTATCAGCCCGGTGTTTCTTGAGGACAAAACCTGGAAAAATCTTTAAGGTTGCCAGTGTGCGTATTTTTATATGGGGGAATGATATGTTGTTAATAAGAAAATAACGTGATAAATCGAATATTATGTATTATACGTGTGTCCACATGCAGACTCCCAGGAAGGATTTCCCCCCTCATCCCCCTGTTAATTCGCACACTGCATTGCTGTAAGTTTGACGTATCTGACTTCTGTGAATTCGAGTACACTTTACAAACTTTGCTGATTCGTAGAATTTGCGTTAAATTTTTTACTTACGATAGCTTTCACGAATCGCTTCCAAGGATTATTTCTGTGCTCCAGTGTATAATTTTGTTCAAATGTGTCACGATGTGTTAACATTTATTATAAATAATTGTTTCCTTGCATTTTTAGTGACGATGGTTTAGCGGAGGTCAGGTAAGGTCAGGTTCGCACAAAGATACAAATGTATTTTGAAAGAAAGAAACGAAGGTGTAAAGGTACATAACCGAACCTGACCTTACGTAACCTACTGTAACGCATGATCATAAATCTAGGATAATCTACGAAAGATACCAGAAAAAAATTATAAATAACAAATATGAACTTAATTATGTATTTTGAAAGAAAAAAAATCACTTGCACCTGTCGAGATTTGAACCCGTGTTCTTTCACTCAACAATCCGACGGCATAACCCACCATCGGAGATTGCAAATGGGTATTTCGAAGTTGTATTTACAATGCTAAGAGATGTCATTCGCGCGTGGATTACTGGTGTGACCAGCTCCTCAAGGAAGTAGGACTTGTTTCGTAGATGTACGAAATCTCTCTTTTAATCCTGGACTAATCGGAGATCTATGTTGGTGCAACAGTAAGTTCTCAAGATTGTGGGTTAATTCATGCTTAATCTTGAGATACAGATCAAGTGTTTTTATGGAACCAAGGTGCCTAAGCCATAGATGCCTAAAGACTGTAAATAAAATTCCATCCTTCAAATGGAATCTGTGGTAACTCGCTGACAGTAGTAAGTTTAATGGCTGATTTAACAATACATTTGTTATGGTTTGTGTAGCTAAATGGTCAGTGTGTGAGACTGTCATTCTCAAGGTTCTTGGTTCGACTCCCCGCCTGGATATCAAATTATTTTCTTCAAGCAATTAAGCGCTGTAAATGATGTTCGCGATTGCTACTGAAAGAGATTTATCCCATAAAGGGAGAAGCACACAAGACAGAGAGAGGTTGCTTCCATGCTCTTTCTCTCTCTCTCTGTGTGTGTGTTTGAACAAGACAAGTTTTGTTCCACTGCATAATGACGATTTCTGCATGACGTCCATATTATTATTTTCCTTTTCTTTGAATCAATTCCTGTCTCATAGAGCTTAACGTGAATGAAATTTCTGCCTATCTATCTCGTGTTCTTTTAAGTGATGCTGAATGACTCATTGTTTCTTCCTCCAAATGGAGGAATATCCTGGCATGCAATGTTTTCGCGCATATTTGAATTGTCATGTTGGTTGTCTAATTTTTAGGCGTACAGTGAAACAATTCTCCTGGAGGAATGAGCTGGTATTTTTTTATCCAACCTCCACTTATTATGCCAAGTGACTGTACATATGCGATCCTTTTAATCCTGTCTTATTGTTATCAAAATTTAGGTCTTGTGAAGCTCATAAATTTGACAGTAGGTTTTGTAGTTCATATTAATATAAATTACTCTTATCTCCTTTTAAAATTAAGTTTGTCAGCTTACTTCATTTTTTTTTCTAAGTTCTACTTTAGCTGAAGAAATTTGATGTGTCCAGTTTTTGTAAAAACATACACAACTTATGCTCTTTTTCTCTCCAAAGAAGCAATACGTTTCTACACCTTATGTTTTATTGGAAACACCTATGAATCTTAACATACAGCTTCAATTGTATCAGCTGGCTATGAAGAAATAATTCTGGTGCTTATTACCCCTGGTGCCTATTACCCGGATTGCCCTAATCTTACAGAACAACTTTTATGCAAAAATGTTCATAAAAATGCAGTTAATTTAGTACTGAATTTGATAATATTGTTTGTTTTTAAAAGTTCTTCCATCGACAGCTCTTATGATTACGTATTAAGGTGAAGACATTGAATACCGGTATATTAAACAAACTGCGTTTACAAGTCTGGCAAGAATGCAAGCTGTATATTGTGTGATATGAAAAAGAAGAAAAGTTTAGGAATAAAATACATCTTACATTTTGTTTTACTTATTTCGGTAGTTTACGCAACGTCAAGTACTGTTTTTTTCATGGTCTGATTCGGATGTTTATATACTTGAGGCTTATGCGCGAACAAACGTCTATTTGACATTTTGGTGAAAGGTCTCCGATGTGTCCTTGATATGTATCTGTACTTGGTTTGAGTATATTTTAAGAAATAGCATCTGTATTCAGAAAATGCTGGAGCGAAATGCAATAGAAAACCCGTGGAACAAAAGTCTATCTATGTAACATCCGCTTCCCGCACGCTTAAACAGTAGGGATAGGTAAAAAATAGCATAGTAGCTAATATTTACTGCTACTTTGGCTAAAATGCTATCACTACAACGATTGATGAAAAGTAGCAAACTCCTACTGCTATTTTTCTCCAAACTTCGCGAAGATTATTAACAACAGCACACCGATGAAAAAAGCAAGTGCGAGCTATTACTTTATTTTTTATTTCTAGGAGTCATTCTGGGAAGGTAATATCGCCGCGTAGCACCACATGTTTTTACTCATGGCCAAGTCATGAATCAGTGCTTCATAAAGAACATTGACAAGCCTCCGCTAGCAAGTGACTGCTTGGCGCTGTGGCTACTGCACCGAACAACTAATCCGGTGATCCGGCTTCTGTTCCCGGCGGGGTGAAGTTTCTTTTAAGATTTTTTTTCTTTTACATATACGCATTTTCAAATTATATAAAGTTCACTACCCCTTTTTTATTGACCAAGCGATTCACTCTACTTCACGGCAATGGTAACTGTTGGTTCTCTTGTTGAATTCTGAGGCGATATGTTCTATTTTTTGTCTGTCCATTATCAGCAGAAACAAAAATGACAGAACTTTCCTAATGTTTCGTTTCATTATATTATTTTGTGCGACCTTCGCGGCCTTCGGATAGGTCATGGAAAGGTACGCAGGTTTGAAGCCCGCAGCCCAGTGGTAGAACGTTTGCTTAGCATTTGAGAGGTCGTAGGTTCATTCCTAGCAACCGACCGTCCTGACTGAGTTTTTCAGGTGTTATCCTGTCACTCCAGGACAATGTCGGATGATACCTTCAACTTGTACCCTGGGTGACAACTTCCCGCATTCTTCCTCCTTCCCTATCCGTGCCAGAGTCTTAGATGCCTCAAGGCCATAAATAAAATATTTGAATTCGAAGCACGCAGGGGAAGTTTCCCAGGGTCTCCCTCGGATTCACCAGGGGTGTGTCGCGATGCTAGGCAGTGTTCGATTTGCAGTAGAGGATGCTTGGTTGGGATTTCCTCCTCTCTGCAAAAATCTTCCCTGGCTCTGTTTACAGATAAATATTTCTAGCCTGGGATATGGACGATCCAAAATACGCTATTTCTGCTATTACGCAACGTGTTGCAGAACTTGTTGCTCGGACAGTTACCTTCCATCGAACAAAATTTGATGTTCAATTTACCGTTTATAATATTCTACCAATTAAAATGCGATTAACAGAACAATTACTGATATTCAAAGGAACTACTTTATTATTGCAACAAGAAAAATGTTCTAATTAAAATCATTATTACTAGAAATTAGTTAAATACAGTTTCACTACTTTGCTAGACATATTTTGGTTCAACGTTTATCGACAGGAAACAGTATTGTACACGCTGGAGGCATGTTCAGGTATCCACTAGATCAAGTATTTGCAGATTGGATGTGCGTACACCCAGAGATACGAACCAGGATATTTAAGATACACAATAAAACATTAATAATGGCCGAAGAAGACACATACGTTTAAACTATTTCAAATGATATGAATGTTGGTCACTTATTAATAAACGAAAGTAGGAAATTCAATTTACACAGAGAAAATAAAATGGTTCCCAGTACCCAATCCAAAACCACCAATTTAGTAGAGAACATCAGTTTCAATAATAGGATATGAAATTACTTCTAGTACATCCATATTAGAATTCAAACTTTTCTATACTAAAATATTAAAAGAATCCAACTGACGGTATTAATAATAGAAAAAATAAGCAAAAATGTTCTGCCAATTAAATTGTCAGTTAGAAATTAAAGTTCGAGTATTTTCAAAGTACTAATATTTGTTGCATATAAAAATATAGAGGAAGGGGGGCCAAAGTGGATCACTTAACTTTAACAGATTTAAATAGCAACTAAAAGTACATACAACAAAGTAAAACTTGGGGTGAAATTTCTCTGACTATTTAACTTCCAAGTGTTTGCACAAGAATGTGTAACAAAACCTATATACAAAATATATTAATAAAATTCTCAAACAGTACAAATTATTCGCTTTGCTCCTATAAGGGGCAAAGCGGATCACAGCAGTGGGGCAAAATGAATCAACTTGAACTTACACACAGAGGTTCTGGGTTAGACAAAATCACAAAAGATAAATTATATTTTCAAATTCAAACTAAGAACGGCTGCAACATTATTATTCAAGTAGAAAATATATAAATACGTGGTTACATATTAAAAATGAACGTAAAAGCAAAGACATTTTACCATATAAGAACATCACTGTTCTCTTTGCCCCGTAAAGAATTATTCACTTTGCCCCAAGCTGCCATCTATAACAAAAGACTATCTATACCATACGAGCTACAGTTACTTTGAAGTATGAAAACAAAGCCAAGGTCACACATTATTCGTTCATCCTGCGTTCGCAGAAAATTAGTAAATACCAGCAAAACGTTCTAAAAAAACCTACACCTTGAAAATTTCTCAGAAACACCTATTTTCTTTTCTTGTCTTGTCTTTCGCACACAACATTACACAGATGTTTAATCTCGATGACATTTTGTTCCTTTACTAGTGACGTCACTAGCCACTAAGACGTTTTGCTGCCATCCCTTATTCCATTATTCACTTTGCTTCATATATTCAATTTGCCCCCTTCCCCTATATACTAAATATATATAGACATAAAATATCTTCATACATTTATTTTTATTTTTTTATCTATGACTTTATTTCTGGTTAACTATATTTCTTAGTTTTCCAAGACGTTGAATTTAACTTAAGAAACGTCAAGGTATTGTGGAGAGGCTGAACCAGAAACATCAAGAACCTATGAAATTTACATCTTTCAAGTCTAACGTAGTTTCACTTGTATTGTGTGTCACGGACAAAAGATAAAATGGCAACAATAAAGGAAAACATTTTATCTCTGAAAGGTTTATTTATAATTTATTTTCTTGTCAATAGTGACAATAATTAGATGCCATAATTTAATAAATGGTAAATATACGCTGACAAGTAAGATACCGTAACGCTTTAAACTGTTCTTTGGTTTTGGTTTACCATATCAACGCTTATTACTTCAACATACATTTATTATCCATTATGTGCAACTAAATATTCATAGTTAATGGCGTATTTTGCTCTACTGGAGATGGTTCCATGTAGTCAAGTAGACATATTCATAGAACGTATTAACTCTATGGTTTACGAAACTCGTATTACATTTAAAATTACAATAGGAATTCTCTAGGTTATGTTAACAACCAAACATTTGGTTGTTTTGCTTTGTGTAAGGGAACCATTTTATTGTTTCTGTGTAGAGAAAAATGTGGAACTTCACTTTATTTGGTATGTAGAGTTTAGCACTACAATGAACATATCATAACTACATTTTGTGGGCATGGTCTTTGATTTGTTCTGCAGCGTAATATTCTATCTAAGTGACTGACAATAGGATTTGGATTTGACAACAAGAAAGCATTCATTGACAAAAGTCACACATATATATTCAACATGAGACCACAATAAACAATACATTGTAATCACATTTCTCCTCTGTTCCCCATGCAGAGTTTCATATTGTCAACATCACCATGTTGGATTTTAACAAGTTTTTGCACCATGCAAAGTTAACCAGTCACTTCAAGAACAGAAATACAACTCGAACTATTGTAAATACAATGTATAACTATAGCATGTCTAACATAATTAATTACCAAGAGTAGTTTAGTTTAACTTAAAACATCTTACCTGAGAAAACTTCGAAGCAGAGCAAACAATAAATTCCAGTGTCTCCGCCCACCGATCTCATAAAGCTGAACTCCAATGCTACTGTAGACTTTGAGACACCTATCTTATTGGCTTCTAAGTATTGCCATTGAGTTCCAGCGCCTGCCAGTACTTATGCAGGGTTTGCCACAATACCAACAGAGTTCCGGATTACCACCTTCTCCTCTGTCAATTATGGTAATGTAGTGTTTATGTAATCTGTGACATTATACGTGAATTAGTTATATATTTTTTAGTTTGTTTGCTAATTTTTTTATCCCATCGCTTCTAAATTCCTTCACTTGGTTACAATTACAATGTATAAACTCGATGTAACACTAACTATGTGAATTACAAATATTTTGCTAAAATACAACACTTATAGGGATGACTGCCAAAGGATAAGCAAGTAAAGAAGGTTGGGAACTACGGTAATAGGTAATAATGAAGTTCCAAGAAAGATTAACGTTCATCCTGTAAAATACTAATATATATATAACAGTAGCAATTATACAATTAGATCATTTTTACAGACTTTTCTTTACTTCACAATGGATCGTGGTGTCCTAAAATCTTCCAACGTTAATTTAACTCATTTCCAGATACAATGACGAAAGTTTGCACAGCAACATAAGTCGGGTGATAATACAATATGCCATTATTACCTTCATATATTTCTATATTTTAAAATCATTTTTTCAATAAGGACTTCTTTATCCTAAAATAAATACTACACTTCAACGATACTGAATTTGACTGGTTGCAGAACACTTTTGGATTTGGGTCACAAAACATTAGCTTGAGAAAAAGCACCCGAACACCGAAATAACTCGAAAAAAAAATTAAACTATTAAAGTCATACTTTTCTTAAACAATATGTACTAAAAACTACAAAAACAATAATTGTGTCGTCTATGCATGAATTAACAAAAAGTGGGGCGCGCAAATTCAAGAATTTATAAAGTCACTGTATATGAGCGCGCGCCGCATGCTTTTCTTTTCAGTCATACATAAACAAAATTATTCTTTTAATGTTTAGTACAAATTATTTAAGAAAAGTATGTCTTTAGAAAGTTTTTTATTTTCTTTTATTTGACATTCTATTAATTTTCACTTCATAAGTCGGTTTTTAGTGACAACTCTTCACTTACAGAATCATGGATATAATGATGATACCACATACTTGGTTTCAGGTACAAAGATAAATATATTTTATGTTTCCTGTTTTCACTATTGTTCAAATATTTTTAAATATACTGAACGACAAACGATAAAAGAGCTCCTGTTAATGAAAACTTGTTTACTGAGCCATGCAATAAACGTTGTTAGTACGTATCATAAGACACTATTACGAATTATTCGTGGATGCCAGTTAACTACCATGAAAGGTGACAATATCGGTTTTAAATTAGCGAAAGCTTCAAATCATATATTTTTTTAACCAAAGTTAACAAACGCTGAACATTTAAAAAGAAATGAATGACATTTAACATTCAGTGTATACAATTCAAGATTCAGAGGTTTGTTATAAACCTACACTACGGACCATGTAACGCAAGCTAGAATAACCTGAAGCAATACCACCCGCAAAGAGCAGTATTCGAAGCTGAAATACTACGAAAAGACCTTTCATACACATTTATTAATAAAATGGAACGCATACAAACATTCCTATGCTCCAATACGCTGCAGTTTGACAGAAGAAAACTATGGAGATTGTAGGGGTAGAACATTTTTTTCAAGCTTCGTCGCAGCGTGACTGACTTTTCCGCTGTGGGCCAAAAATAACTGGATTGTTCCAGTTCTAGAACTAAGTTGTAGAATCAAACGATGCTTTAATTTCTTCACTGACAAGTTTTTTTTCTTTAGTATATTCCTGTTGATTTAACCGTACCTGCTAGCTGTAATTGAATGTTTTAAGATTATATAATCTCCTACTTGAATATGGTTTCATGGGATCGACATACAATGGCAAACAAAAGTATCGGAACAGAGTGATTTTTGTCCTAAATATCACTATAATTATTGTATATACGCGTATATTAAATTTAACAAAACGTAAATTGCTACACAAATTTATTTACTTTAAATAATAAAAAAAATACCTAGAAAACAAAACTTTAATTTATAGGGATTTAGAAAACATAGCTTCATAACCTGGCAAAAGTATTGGAACGGTGTCCGCGTAGGCAATTCACAACCTTGTAAGAGTCCTTTTTTCTCCATCACGTAACTCTTGAAAGTTTCTTTGGTAATGACTGAACATACTTCTTAGACTAATAGAACCTATTTAGCCAATTTTTACATTAGAATCTCCATCAGTTCTGTTTTGGTGCTGATTTAATGTTGTCAGGTCCTATTTTCGGGTTCATTCCAACTATTCATGATGCAATTTAAATTAGAACTCTTAGGTATAGTATTTAAAGTGTCTCATACAATCCACATATCTTCACTCTGCTTGGAAATAAAAATCGTCATTGTCTCTTTGGAAATAAAAATCTTATTTCTTAACCCCAATTTCTTAGCACTTTCTTTAAGATTTTTTCAGCAAGATACGTTTGAAACAAAACTTACCCATTGTGTATTCCATAACTACGCGTATAAGTTCCACACACCATTAGAGATTATATGAGGTGTCTGGAATAGCAAAGACGCATGCGCCAATTGTTCGTGTCGAGATAAATACACGTAAGTTTTGCAACGCCATAAAGCTTCTTAGTACTGCTTGATTTCGAACTGTTATCCCACTCGTATCCGAGTTATAAACCAATGACACTCTCAGTGATTATAGCGGAAGGTTCATACAATATATTGAAACACAAAAGTAAAAAGGTATAAACATTGCCATGTTGGCGCATACGTCGTTTTCTATTTTAGAAACCTCATATAATCTCAGACCATTGCATTTGCTCCTTGATGTTTGAAACTGCATACCATGATAAGTACATTCCGCCTTCTCAATACTAATATTCGGTCATCACCACGGTACATGTCCATTTGCTCTCATCTCAACAACTTTGTCCGATAGGTTTTTGTTTTAAGACAAAAGACATTTGCAAACTGATAACGTTCTTTTCTGAATGCAGTTAAGGATTAAGTTCAGTGACGGACTCGAAACAATACTATGGTTTTACTCTGTGTTTCTATCTTCAAAAGTTCAAATAAAAGTCTTTGACATTAAAATTACCAACTTAATTTGATACAAGAATCAATATAAGAGATCTAGATCAACGGTTTTCAAAGTATAGTCCATTCACCACCGAAGTTCGTTATCAGGTCCACACACTACCTCTTGGGAAAATGCATGGGCAATTATTGAGTGAAAAAAGAAGGGGCGAACTTGGAATCGTGGAACTTGCAAGACTTCTTGTCCAGTGTCCTGTCAATTTCTGTTCCAATTTTATTCCTTTTTTAGATTACTTTCGTTCAAAAATTTATTACACTATTTGTTGTTAAATACAAATGGTTCAGCATTTCTTATTAGCTTAAATTTAATTAATTAATTAATAGATCAGCAAAGTTACAATTACAATTTGACGACGGGGGATTATCTTCTCGCATCTCCACAGGAATTTAATAGGAGATACTACAATATAATCCTCAGGCGCCGAATTAAACATAGTAAGTTATAACTCAGTATTTTTAATTGCAACCTTACCATGATGAGTTTCACCAGGCTTCCATGTGGATAAAAATTATATCATGATATGAAATCTTAAACGTGTATTGTGAATCACCTTTCCAAATGTTGATTAATTTTCCATTAAAATTTTATTTTGTGGACAACACTAAAAAAATTAATGACACATCATTAACGTTGATGTTGCTTCTATTAATATGTTGACTACAGAGGGTAAATGCATTGCCCCTTGGGGCCAAGTACATTTTATTTATTTATTTATTTTTGCTTTGTTGAGTAGGGTGTTGCATGTAAAGATACAGAAAGCCACTCTTAATGTATAGATCTCAATTCAATAGTAGCTGACAAAATGGCGTTCAAAATTGAGTCAATTTAATGGTATGGTGACTGTGAGTAGAAAAAGCACTTTTTCTGGCGTAAAAGTCATTTTCGTGTCATGAATACTTTCCTATAATATTATAAGATATTCCTGTATTTCCCGATGTATAGTTACTGTATACCAAGGAAAATACTGTAAAATATTTCATTTATCAAGTTTATGGTACAATAGTTTACAAAGTAGTTTAAATTATAACATTAGGTACGCAGCATCCTTGCGACGAGGGAGGAGGAAAGATAGGTAGTTCTTAATATTTAGCGAAATTAATTCTAAAGAAAGAAACATGTGGGAAAATCCAAAAATATGCTGAGTGTTACTATACATATGATTTAAAAATTAGAATGAACCATCAACTTCAATGTGAACTAACATTAAAAAAGAACTAAATCCTTCACAGTTTCATATTACAATTATTGTGAAACGTCTCATACTTTAAAAAATAGAACGATTACAACTCAATGTATCTACTGTCGTATCCTTCGATTCCCTGCGAAAGTGTCCTTTAGTACACAGGTCAAATGTAAAAGAACAATGAATGAGCCATTGGTATAATATCTGTTGTGTTAATTGAGAGGTGATTGACTCAGTCTAGGGGGTAATACACCTTCGATAACTCTCTGAAAGAAACACTGTGCTTCACTCCTTTGGAGGAGGTGGAAAAGAGATTCGTAGACAAATCATTTTCTTCGGCTATGCTCCACTTCGTTTTAGCATTCTTAAACTTATGATGTGACGCAATTCGGATTTTTAATTCTGTATTTTCTTTTCATCTCTGTAGTTCTAACGTCATATTTCTTGCTAGTTCGGGAATAGCGTCGATTTTCCTGTTTCTGTCTTTGTAGTCAATGCAAGTAGTGTCCCAGAGAATAGGCATTCCTTGCATACAAGCAAGATGTCTTGCACTTTCCAATTACCGGTCATTGCTACCAATAGTTGGCGAAAGAATATAAAAATAAAAGAAGACAGAAAAATGATCCAACACGTGCAACGACCAAACAATATTTTCACTGTACACAGGCTATGTCAACTTTTAGTGGGGTGGAAAGAGGGTAGCAGAAGCACCAAACTCAACCGTGGCAGACAATTGTCTCCTTGTTTTTCGTCCAGACCAGAGGACACTTGTCTGTGTTTTCCATCTCGGCCGGGAGACAAAATTTCAAAAACATAACTGTCTGCAGACAGTCCGCAGTCTGTCTGTGGAGGAGTCCGGGGACTGTCCGCCCAGCTGTCAGCAGAAAGATGTCTGTGTGTCTGTGGACAGTGAGTACTAGGCATTTTTTAACTACGTAGACTACAGACAAGATCAAGTTACCAGACAAAAAGAAGGATTACCTATTCCAGAATTCAACCAAGCTTTATGTATGAGGAATCAAAATTCACCTAGTCCATCAAATCATATTTTTGAGAAAAGAAGCTGTGCTTTGCTGTGCTGAGAAACCTGTGCTTTGCTTATTTTATCATCAAGGTTTGGGTTACTTGCTTCCAAGGAAGCTAAAGAAACAAGGTAGGTGCCACGCGCATATTATCGTCTGGAGTCTCGCTCGTATGACGTCAGCCGCAGTCAAGAGAGCAAGAGGATAGGATAACAACACATACGAACACAAGCTATACCCATGCGTTTAACACACAGAAGGAACATAAGCTAATTGGCAAAATGATTTGCAATTAGATTTTGTTGTGTCTGGTGTGTCATTAGTTCCAAACTGATATTT
>JAGDQP010005533.1:0-77661 GCA_022664845.1 Lepisma saccharinum | reverse complement strand
TAGAAACCTCTCAGTTAACCAGGTACGATCTAAGGCATTTGTTGATAATCCTCCTACAGTGTTTAGTAATGTTTATAATGTGCAGTGAGTTATTTAATGTTTAACTTGATATCTATTGGAAATTAGCTATGAATCGTTACGTGAAGTTGACAGCAATTGATACTATATTATTTCTGTGTTTCGGTAAACCTATCGTTTTAAGTGATGTTATTTTAATTAGATTAGATCGGTTCATAAATCCGTATACCAGTGGTAGGATTCTTTCGCCAGCTGAGAAGTGATAACTTGGGAAAGGAACTATATATTGAATTTCTGGTTATTTCTGCATTGAAATATGAAGTGACTCCAGCATGTGATTTGTGTGAATAAATATTATTTGCGTTTTGCGTTATGACACTACGTTTAAACTGAGTTGCGACCGTCATTCGTTGTGTTCGTTCGTCTTTATTTCAGGAATTGCGATTCCAGACTACAGGTGTGGGCCCTACTAAGGTAAAGGTAAGACATGGTCTTTTGCCACCCTGTAGACTTCGAAGTGAGTAAAGACACCGTATGAGTCACATATGAGTCGTTTTGCGTATCATCGTTTGAGATTATTTCCCAAGTAAAGATTTGCGTTTTTCTTTCTTAATCTGTCGCTAATCTGAACCAGCTGGTACTTCGGAGTATGAACTGACGATCTAATTAAAAGATTGGAGGTGTCGCCTTATCGGTATTTCCTCCCTCGATCTAAATTATTTTTTTTACAGCGATCACAAGGATCTGGAATCCTCTTTCCCAGATATTCTTAAATCTGGAAGGCATTTCTGCGCCGCTCGTCTGGGGTGTAGAAACTGTTTGGAGCTAGAGTTTAGGTTAGATGCGTTGCGTGGGTACTCTAGGCTCCTGGCGACCCTATTTGTCTGTGTGATCCACTTTTGGGATCATTAGGTTGGGGACGTTATAACCGCCCGGGGCGCCAAATTTTAGAGGGCATCAAATTCCTTGCTAAGATTAAGCTTGTGTGATATTTTTTATTGTAAATGGTCAATTTCTTATCACAACTGTGTAGCATCATTGGGTACTATCTCATGCCGTGTGTCAAGTCAACCAATCTAGGTTTTGTTTTTTGTAAGTACCCAATAACAATGGAGAAAAGGTACAGGCTTCCCTTTTATAATAAAGTTTGTTTTCAAACTTCACATAAAGTAAATCTCGTCACCTTATTTCCCTTTTTTATTTTTCGTTAACAATAAAGCTACGTATAGACTGTTGCTGAGAGTTGAAAGTTTTGAACAACAATAACACGCTGTGACACATACCCCGTCAAATTTGCGAACTGCAGTTCTCTCATCCAGTGATTCCGCCAGCCCCCCTGTTGGGGGTGTTTACCCCCCAAAGTCCAGACAACACCCCTCCAACGTTAACATTTTTGCTCTGAAAAATCCGATAGAAACCGTACACTAATGAAAAAACATGTCTTGGGAGGGGGATGTCGGTGTTACGGCAAAGTGAACGAATCAACAATACATCGTTGCCAAAACGAAAGGAAATCATTCAGGTGTTCAAAAAGAATATTAGACATGAATAGCCGAGCATTCTTCGTCCCTTGTAGCGCCCATTCATTTAATTTGGTTATTAGTGATTCAGCAATGCCCTGTAGTGAAGCTGTGAAATTTTCTGCAATATTGCAAGAAGTGTACATTTGTTTTTCTATTTCCAGATATCGTTGGTCTATCCTGCAGAAACACATATCCAATTTCACTTTAAAACCTCTTAGTGATACCAGGTGGGAGAAATGCTGTCAAATCATTTCGTTACCTGTTAGGGGAAATCTACGATGCTCGTTTCGAAGTATCAAAGGACTCAAAGATAGACTTTCTGGGCAGAAACAAGCTTTGTTCGTTGGCTAGTAAGCTCTTGAATTTTAAGTTTGTCTGTGCTATGGTGTTTTGGTATGAAGTTCTTTTCTGTGTTAATGTAGTTTGCCATATTTCCAACAAGAATCAGTGAACATTCAGTACGCAGTTGATCTACTTAAGAAAGCCAAGTGTAATCTTGAGAACATGGGAAGTGATGAAGTGATAATCATGCAATAATAGGAATTTTCTTAGGACGGTTTTGATGCGTACGATTGCTGCGTGCGTTACATGCGTCAACCTAATTTCTTACGGTGAGTTTTCATATCCACGCTTATCGCCTACGCTCCATGAGATTTTCATGTATCTTAAATTCTAGTATTATTTATAATTTATACAGTCGCCGATGATGATAAAAATATAAATAAACATTATCAGTATGGTACCAACCTTCTGTCCATACAGTGTATACTCTATGCAATATCAATGGTATCAATATGTTAAATAATCATGATCAAACAGTTAGCAAGTTTTCCGGCATTTGGTGCATATATTAGCTGATTGAATCATATATTTTCATTGTTTTTATGACTTAATCCAACAATTACCTCTTTTTAATGTGATAATTACAATCTTCAAGTAAGCGATCTTACTTTTATGATCAGCCTATAGTGACCACTCAATCGAATTTATATTGTATTTATACCTTTGAATTAGAATGAATTCGTTAAGAATTGGAGGAAGTTTACGTTAAAGATGTGGGAATCCTCATTCATGATGACCAACAACAGCACTCGAACCCGTGTGTCTCGCAAGTACTTCTCCAAACTTATGACGTCAGTGATAGGTTTACACTGGGCTCTGTATAAGTTACTTGTAGACAAGCTTAATGGGAGGCAAAGCAGCTGGATTATAAGGAGAAAACTTTTTTCCTCACTCTTTCCCTTTTGACGTTTAAAGAAATAAGAGCCATCTGTCTCTTTCTCCCCTTTCCCTCCAATCAATAAATTGCATAATTAATTAATTATAGAGTAGTGGAAACAAAAATCTGACCGAAAGTCCGCCATCTGTGGCCATTAATTGCGAGTTCTGACAGTTCCCCACAATTAATACTTTACCTCTGGCTTATGAAAGAAGTCACCTTAGGTCTGTTGTTGCACGGAGATGGCAACTTACCCGCTTTGTCTCGCCAAGGGAGACGGAGAGTAGTCGCGCGACGGAAGTCTGTTATGTCAGAGCAAAGGGAAAGAGATGACGTTGAAGACACACGTGAATTGTGCTATGTAGTAGCCTCCATCATCTATTGATGTTTTCGCATCCGATAGTTGTCTGCATCTTCCCTTCATTGATGTTAACATTTTCGCAGTATTCATTCATATAATAAGACATGCGGAAACCTTGTGCTTCGAAGAGAGATTTTACAAGACGAGGTAAGAAATGCATGTTTTCCATAAAACGTTACTCAAGTCTTGTTGAATATTTCAACGCGAGAAGACTATGATTCGAAGACGGTGAAGTTTAATACGAGATAACCGTAGTATATTTGATAGTTAGAATAAATGTCCAGGGATATCTATATCTAATGATAGCTTTATAAAATAAATATGTATACATATGTGAATATATCTATATATAACCGGAATATTTGCGTAATCAGACGGTATGAGACGACGAAATATGCGTAATTTTGTACTTAGGGTGGGAACAGAACTGTACAAAAAAGTATACTCTATGTGTTTAAACCCGTTTCAAGGAAAATCTACTGCAATAACAGCATTTTTGTGAATAATTACTACTCTAGAGACGTAATGAAACTGTGCAAAAAGGCATACCTTCTGCGTTTAAACACGTCTAAACCTTGAGATTGTGCGTTTGTTGCTTTGGATGGCTAAATAATAATTAGGAAACGTGTGTGAGACACCTTCGGAATCCATTTTTAAGTAGAATCTACCCTCTTAGTGACTATTTTGAGGACAGTTATTGCTTTACATGTGTAACTAATCCTCAAAGAAGTATTCAATTTGTGTTTAAGCTGATTTTAGCAGAAAAGAAATCTATTGAAACAGAAAACGGACTGATTCGGCATCAAACTCCCAACTTCTGAGGCTCGTATTTAGCTATAGGTAACACGAAAGTGTCATTTTAACATGCAATTCAAGTAGAAATGAACCTTTGAATTGTATTTGATAACGATTTATTGTGAAAGAACAAATTTGGGCGCAATCTACCAATAACAAGCGCTGTATTTGGTTATTTTGAATATGAAAGGTACATTTTAGCAGGTAGTTTATGTAGAAATCGTCTTTGAACTGACCTTTCAAGGCGAAAATACAAGAATAACGCCATATTGGAGATTAGTTAATACAAAAAAGAAGTACTTGAAACTGAAAGTCACAGTACCAAGCTGCAAGATTGCTTGAATTTGATTAGCTGGAATGAAATTTTGTTAATATCTGACATTTAAATCCGTATTTAAAGTGTCTTGAACACGAATATTAAACAACTTGTATTTTCATTAAAGTTACGGTAGTAAGAGACTCGTTGCTTAGATTTGCTGGCAAGGAACTGCTCGGATTTGAATTTCAAGAATATATGTGTGGGGGAAAGCGATAAATAAACTCGTACAACTGCATGTTAAGTAGGAAGATCAAGCTTTTCAGATCAAAGTTGTGTGTATTTAACTTATTGTTGGTAGAAAGGAACAGCTTGGAACAATAGGGAGTCAATATTTAAGAAGAAAACTGGCATTTAAGTACTTTTAACACGTATTTGAAGGAGAAAAAGTAACAATTTACGTAAACGAGACTCCTTCGAAAGACGTGAAGGATAATATATAGGCTGAAAACTGACATTTAAAATACTTCCAGCATGATTTTCAAGTAGAATCAGGTCTTTGAATTGTAATTTCGTGAATATGGAGCCTGAAAGAAGAGATTTTGTATACAAATTCCGTTAGAAAAACTGCTTGGATAAGAATACAACCATCATTTGAAGTACTTGGTGTGAAAGAAAAGCTAGAAAGGACCGATTTCAGTCAGAAAAACAAATTTAGCTAAACCAGAAAAGCAACTACTTGAAAGCAAATTTACTCGTAATATAAGAAGAAAACTGGCAAAATGAGATGTATAGGATCGCTTGTTCCCTCGGTTCATGTGTTTTGCATCCCGTAATTACATTGTAGATTTCGTTTATATGTCGTGGATTGACACATCAGTATTTTTAAAGTACCCGATGACCGGTCGCCATTACTAAAAGGATTTTGTTTGTCCTATTAATGAATTAAACTAGCTACAACTCTTTTTTATAGTATTTGTGTAGTTGTATGAAAGAAGACAGATAGAGATAAATAGAAATATTTCACTTCCTTTATGGATGGACAGCATGGCTTATACTTACCCGACTCTAATGTTAGGATCACCAAGCGTTGCACTGTAAGTGTACGGGACACTGGCTGAGGATATCTGTCGGATGTGAAAAGAATTCTTTCCGCATATGCCAACTGCTCTGGAGACCCTTGCGATAACTGACACACATACACAGATTGTCACCACATACCACACATGTAGACTGATCCAGCGACCAAACGCATCCTTCTCCGTACCCCGCAACTACGATCTTTCTACTCCTTCATTTTGAAACAGAGTTTAAGAAAAGAGTGACAGAGGAGAGGAAGAGAAAGAAAGACAGGAGTCATCTGTTAGACATTAGCTTAATATTTTTGCTGTCATGAAATACAAAATGTTGTTGTAACTTTGCAGTTTATATGCATTTATACTGCTACTGAGAAAAATGAGGTTTTGATCATTTTTTACTACAAAATCAGAAGAGACTAGGGAGATGGGTAAAAGCCGAATGGAGTGCTGACCATGTTAAAATATTAAGTCAGACTAAGTATATATCATATTATGTTTACCATATAACAATAGCATTAGTTCAGTACTGCTAAACACTGTGTCCACGAGTTGCCAACCTTGTCTTAATATGTATTGCAAACTGAGAATTATTTATTAATTATGTTTTATTGTTTGAGATTTTAGGTAGTATACGTATTCGACTACAGTTCATTCACTCATTGTTGCCAATTTAACAACCTAAAGTGTTTCCAACCTCGAATTAATTTAATAAACTTAACTTTCTACACTACTTGAGTTCCTAATACCTACTTTTAACATTGTCTGCGTGTCTAATTTCAGCAGACATAGTACATTTTAAGACTGACAATTGATAGTGTATTGAATGAGGGAAATGAAAGAACAATGTTGAACGGTGAGTCGCAAACCTCCAAGATGACAATCTGGGATTGTTTCAGCTTCCAAGATAGTCCTGCTTTAATTTATCTAATGGCTTAGACCATTTCAGTTAAACCATCAAGAATGGAAAATGACTATTTCCAACTACACTTTTACAGACAGGTATGGACAACTTCATAGGTTTGTGAAGAAGAAACATACAACACATTTACTGAATCGTACACTGAATCTATCCAACTCCTGAATATTTATTTTTTGAACCTTTAACAAAACGGTACTGGACTCTGATATTAAAGTTCAAATCCGCTTAACCCTAAAAAATAAATATACACGACATCCCAGGACTTTCAGTAACAAAGATTGTCACTCTTTTAACTTCAAATAAAAGAAAGGACTTGTATGATTTCTTTAAATACGTGGCCATTGCAATAATTAGAATACTCGTGAAATACTTAGAGAAAAAATTAATTTAAAAATAAGAAAATGTTGTCTTATCATGGAAGATGTAATTCACAACTTTAACATGCGATCTAACAAAAATTACGAAACTTATTTGAGTTTTTACTTTAGAAAAAGTTTATACTTACAATTTTTTTTGCGTTTTTGTTTTCGGTCCCGGAAAAAATGTTTCACTTTTGAAAAATAGAATTGCTGTTCCATTGTTTTTGCTTTCAGAAAAAAATATTTTACCCATTAGATTTTATGCTCCATTTTTGTTTCAGAAAGATACTTTCATATTTTATTTTAGAAAAAGTTGTTCCGTTTTCTTTTACAAAATGTTTTAGTTACAAAATTATTTTCTCTATTTACAAAACTTTTTCGATTTCTACTTTTGTTTTCCATTTGTAAAAAATTTTTTTACGAGTTTAAATTTTATACAAAATGTTTTGTTTCTGTTTTCCATTTCGTAAAGAAAAGTTCGCTCTGTTTTTGTTTCACAAGGTTAAGTATCGCATCATTTTTTTGTTTGACGAAAACTGTTCACTTCCGTGAAAAGTGTATGTGATTTCAAAAAGTTTTCACAGAAAAAATTTCTCCAATATGGTTTTCCTTTCATAAAAAGTTTTAATCAAGTTCATTTCCCTTAGAAATACCAAAACTGTTTGAACATTACAGAATCTATAATTTTGTTTGATAGAAGCTAATTACAAGTAAGTCGAACTTTTAATCTAAGAACGCATACAAGTAATAGGAACATTTACCCGAAACAATGCACAACAGATTCCAAGATTAGAAAACACGTAGAGAGTTGAGAATTTACACTTGATGAGTAGTGACTTGCCAATTGAACATTATAGGAAGTATACAAGAACTCTAACCATTAGACTAACGAGGGAAGGACTCTGGATTCCATAGTGAACAACACTAACTGCTAGACAAAACAGACAGAGACTTTGAAATTCTTAGTTGAGACCAGTAACCAATAAAGGAAATCAAACCAGTGTTCAGCAGAGAAAGCGGACGAGGGGAACTGAACCCAGATAAAGAGAGCTACAGGATTTATACAAGATAGGGAATCAGATTTTGTTAAGGTAATTTTGCAGTGCGTTACAAGAAACTTTAACCAGTACAAGACATTTTTAACTTAACTAATTATAAATTGAAGGTTGAAGTTGTAATTCATGGAATAATGACAAGATAGTGCTTTTTTCGTTCTCAAATCCACAAGTTATATATTGACTAATATGGAAGTATTAATAACCTGATTACTGGAAAAGTAATATATCCAAGAGAGAAAACGGTACTGTGAAGATCTAGTGCGCAATAAAGTGACTTCATTCACAGGAGGGTGGAGTCTTTGAGTTGGATAAATATTAGTAGCATTTCCTTACTTTTAGTTATATCCTAGCAGTCTTCCAAACGACTGAAAAGATCAAGATTGCTGCTGCAGTAGAGGACCTCGAAGTAATAGTACTTGAAGAAGACGAAGAAGATCTTACCAGTAGTACATTATGTGAGCTAGCCTTAAATAACGCAAAAGAGTTTAACGTTATAGTGCTAGATGGAGATGACAATGTTAGAGAGATAATTCATGTAAGATAGCTGTGAGTATTCCAGGAGAGGACACAGAGGCGGACGGCGAACGTGACAATAAAAGTGTACATCGAGCAGTGTACGACATTACATCGAGAACTGGATCCGTCGGCTTTATTTGGGAAGCGTTGGAACGTTACTAAAGTAGTGAGTACTTACTATGCCACTCTTGCCATTTTCAGGGGCCAAATCCATGGACTCATATGTGAAAACGTGGAAACAAATACTTATACGACCAAACGATTCTCGTTTTATGTAATCCAGCCATTTTAAAAGAACTATATAACCTTTATAAGGAAAAACATATTGTAACTTCTGGTGGCTTCAAGCGCTTTTCCATCAATGTTAAAAATAAGTTAGAAATAGTAGTCCCTCTAGCAAGAAGCTAGTTTCTGAACAAAGACACACAAACTCTTACCGTTCATACTCACCTGTTCTACATCAAACGTCTATGACTACTTGAAATTGTGTTAATATCTTGCCATTAGGAACAAGTTTTCTCCAAATTCAAGCAGTTATTGAGTAGATATATGCGAAAGCTTCACATGTATCTGTAAAGAATTGACTTATAAATGCTGATGAGTGGGGTGGCGAATATCAAAAGTGTATAAACTAAATTCAAATCAAGTGGTATATGACAGTTATTTAATTTCTTTGTAAGTGTAATGTTCCTTGAAGTATTTTCCAACTTAAACTGTATTTCTATTAATATAATGTAAAAGTGACAAGAAAGAGTAACATTAGATTTGAAGTAACATTTGTCTTTGTGAAGTGTAAAAGTGTTGTATATATTTGCTTTATTCTTTTGCTTAGAATAAATACTAGGGAAAGCATTCAAGTTTTTTGTTTTACACAAAAGGTGCGTTTGATTTTCAATATATTATGACATGAGGTATTAAATCTTTTAGTATGTGACAATTTTACTCACTCATTTGCCCCAAAATTTCTTTGTTTTTCTTTGCCAACAAACAGTTTTCACAGTTAAGGAAACCTAAAAACTGTCCAATCCGCTTCATTCACATTTTCTATCAGGACGAGATTTTTTAAAAGGAATAACGTTGACGTAACTTTAATGGTGACGTAATGTACACGAATATTAAGTATTTTGCTATATTTTTGAAAAAAAAAAAAAACAAATTAAAAAATTTCAAGTTGTACAGATAAAAAGAAATCTCCAGTTCGCCTTTTTCTTGAATGCAACTTTGAAATCCTAAGAAACTATTGAAAACGATGTTTTATGAAAGACTGTCAGTTGTAATTTTGAACACAAGACATACATTTAGAAATAAATTAGGTTTAAGTATTTGCCTTCTTAAACGAAACATTATAATATGAGTGCTAATGACGAGTTGACATTCCAGAATCATCACGGTGATATCGCTATTTCACAAAATAAGAATTAAAGTTTACGAGAAAGAGGCCATAACATTTTCAATGGCAAGATATTTCCAGCTTTTGATTACGAACTTGTATCTCTGTCTGACCGCAAGAAGAGTTTAAGACAAAGGACAGATCTTTTAAGTTTGCAAACATGTTTCGCTGCAAGATCTTAGTTAACATTCAGATACAGATACAGTGATGTCTAACGTATCTATTTTCAAAAGTAATCAACAAATAATACCGGATTTTACGATTTCGTCATTACTGGCCATTCAATGGCTCCATGCCGGATATCGTATAGAAACCACTCCCCGTGATCTTCAAACATTAACTAAATGAAAGCTAATCAATCAAATCCCCTATTAGTTTCATATACTAAATCTTCTCTTAAGAAAATACGTTTACAGGAAGCTCCCCATACAAGTTTAGGAGAAGTATGGCTCTATGATACGGTTACGGGCAGACTGTCACTCCTCATATTTATTTATTCTTTTCTGAAACTGCCATCTTCAGTTATGTCGGGAACCCTAGATTTTTTCCGTTGCCAGTAACTATATCGCACGCTTGACTTTTTAACTTAGAAAAAATTTTCCCTGAAATAAAACCTTGTCTATACCAAAATTTTTTCCCATGGTGCGGGAACTTGTAGTTAAAATATTAGATTTTTCGATTAAGAAATATTTAAGGGCGAAATGAGAAGAACGACATTCACGAAAAGAAAAGATTTTTGTGACAACTAGAATTCAAAACACAGTAATGTCTCATAAAAAGTTCCTTGGAAAGTCGTCTGTCGCCCCTTGTCTTCAATTTTGTGTAGCCTATTCCCTCACAACAAATGTTTTGAGTCAAACTGTCATGCTTTTTCTTTGAACAAGTCGCTTTTAGCTTATAGTTGAATGGCGTTTTGTATTCCCGTGTCTATTATGATCTTTACCTCATCAACAACAGTTATGACCGGAAATGTAGTTCCAGCCGCCTCCGCTGATTCAATGCTTGTTTGACCGAGACGTCTCCCGTATTTAATTTGGAACTCTCACTCAACTACAAGACTTAACACGGAAAATCTTCGTCTGAGTCTTAACAAGAAGTGCTTCTCATGTTGGCAGAAACCATATAGACATCTTGTTACCTAACAAAGATTTTTTACTATAACTTATTGAAAATGTGAAAATAATCTGAAACTCTTTTGGAAACAAACTATGATTACTTAGGTGATCCATGTTCGTAACTGTCAGTATCAGAAAGAAAGTTGCACAAAACAAATGCACAATTGTTTCATCTAAGGAATCTATTGACAAAAAAAAACTTGCTATATCAAGCTTTTCCGGGACAAATCGACAACACAAAGTGATTTTAGTTCAAGCGACATTTCCCTTATCGATTTTTTGGTTCTTCCTTTCGAACACTTAGTGGAAAATTGTATACTGACTCCTCGGCAACTCCATCTGTACCTTTCCGCATGTATTTTAGGCTTTCTCCACGCAACAACAGTTACGAGAAACTGTAGGCTCAGTCGTTCCCGGCAACTCCAATCAACGCTCTCAGATAGGTAGTACGATTCATTTCGCGTAAACTTCATACACCGTTCCTATCAAATAATTTTGTTAATGTGCAAATGAGAATTGAAATTTCATATGTAACTACTTAACTTGATTTGAAGTAACACGATCCAGAAAATAAGAAATGGAACTTGTGTTTGAAATTTTCTTATCAGTTAGAAATAATTTTGACATGAACGAAACAAACCAGTTTCTACAACATTAGAAGTAAAGAAACAAACTTGGTTGTAACAAAAAAATATCCAGAAATAAAAGTCACAGCTGAGATCAAAACATTTTAGGGTAACTATTTCTTCCCTTGTCACAAACATTTTTGTCATGCAGAAAAAAATACAAGCACACTTTGTCTAATGCAATCTGAAAAGAGAAACTTGTTTAACAGGAAATATCTGTATTCAAGAACGATACGCTTTTCATCTTAAGTTACTTTGTCTCAAATAATTTCACGTACATTTTGGAAATGAGTAACTGCCTCTTCTCGGCATGTTCTTCTCGAGAAAACATTGTAGGTGATTTCACGGGAACTGGGACATAGAAGCTTGACGGGAGATATTGAAGAATAACTTAAGACGGAAAGCGCATCGTTCTTGAATACATATATTTCCTGTTAAACAAGTTTCTCTTTTCAGATTGCATTAGACAAAGTGTGCTTCTTTGCTCTTTTCTGCATGACAAAAATGTTTGTGACAAGGGAAGAAATAGTTACCCTAAAAAGTCTTGATCTCAGCTGTAACTTTTATTTCTGGATAACTTGTTGTCACAATCTAGTTTGTTTCTTGTTTTGTAATTTTGTTACAACCTTTGTTTTCTTGTTTCTTGCGTGATAGGATTTTTTGTTACAAATCAAGTTTATTTCGAACATCAAAATTCTTTTGTTACAATTCAAAATTGTTTCTTGTTTTCATTCTTGTAATTCAACTGGTTTGTTTCGCTCATGTCAAAATTATTTCTACCTGATAAGAAAATTTCAAACACAAGTTCCACTTTTGTTTTTCTGCATCCTGTCATTTCAAATCAACTTAAGTAGTTACAAATGAAATTTCAATTCGCATTTTACACACTAACAAAATTATTAGATAGGAACGGTGTATGAAGTTTACGCTAAATGAATCGTAGTACTACCTATCGGATAGCGTTGATTGGAGTTTCCGTGAACGACTGAATCTATAGTTTCTCGTAACTGTTGTTGCGTGCAGAAAGCCTAAAATGCATACGGAAAGGTACAGAAGGAGTTGCCGAGGAGTCAATATATAATTTTCCCTTAACTGATCGAAAGGAAGAACCAAAAAATCGATAAGGGAAATGTCGCTTTAACTGAAATCGCCTTGTATTGTCGATTTGCCTCGAGAAAGCTTGATAAGCAAGGTCCCATAAACTATTTTTCTGAATTGATTTTTTAGATGAAACCATTATGTATCTGTCTGGCGCAA
Organism: Lepisma saccharinum; assembly: GCA_022664845.1. NCBI lineage: Eukaryota > Metazoa > Arthropoda > Insecta > Zygentoma > Lepismatidae > Lepisma > Lepisma saccharinum. The sequence continues at coordinate 65,170 of JAGDQP010005533.1, read as the reverse complement.
CTAACATTCTTCCTCATACTGACAGTTACGAACATGGATCATCTAAGTAATCATTGTTTCCAAACGAGTTTCAGATTTTTTGTTTCACGTTTTCAATAAGTTATAGTAAAAAAGTCTTTGTTAGGTGACATAATGTCTATATGGTTTCAGCCAACATGAGAAGCACTTTTTGTTAAGACTCAGACGAAGATTTTCCGTGTTAAGTCTTGTAGTTGAGTGAGAATTCCAAATTTAATATGGGAGACGTCTCGATTAAACAAGCATTGAATCAGCGGAGGCTGCTGGAACTACATTTCCAGTCATAACTGTTGATGAGGTAAAGATCATAATAGACACGAGAATACATTACGCCATTCAAACTATAAGCTAAAAGTGGCTTGTTAAAAGAAATAGCATGACAGTTTGCCCCAAAACATTTGTTGTGAGGGAATACGCTATACAAAATAGAAGGCAAGAGGCGACAGATTATTTCCCAAGAAACTTTTTATGAGAAATTACTGTGTTTTGAATTCTAGTTGTCACAAAAGTCTTTTCTTTTTGTGAATAACCTTTTTGACTTTTCTATCTTAAAATATTTCTCAATTGTAAAATATTTCTCAATTGTGCGATGCTCTCCCCTGTTACTTTGTATATACTTCAATTATCTATATAACTTTTTATATTGCTTTTTCTTCTAAATAAGTTTATAATTTGTGTATGTTAATAAATAAGATCTGGCCAGATCATCTATAATGAATGTAATGATGAATATTTTAGTGTATGTCTATACCTTGTAGTCATTGTAATGTATACTGTAATCTATGTATTTTTTTCTGTTTTACATATGTAATCGTTTTGTATTTTGATTCTATGTGAAAATTAGAGGAATTTTCTTTTAGTTCAGCAGTTTAAAGACGAAAATATCTTGGATGATTCTGTATACGAAAGGAGCTGGAATCTGGAGCTTGCTGCAGAAGGGGAGTTTTTCTCCAATCAGGACTCTTCCTTTAAACACACTGAGCAACTTGCGTAAGCAGCTATTGTTTTTTGCTTGGGTGGTCATTCCCTATATAAGCAAGCTGCCCGTGCCGGATGGCCACTGTTTTACCTCGTCAGACCTACAACGTTCATCTTAACAACAGCAGAAGCCATGATCATTGCGGTAAGACCTTTAGTTCCTACCAGGGACTTTTATTTTTATAATTTCATTTAAGAGAGTAAAGTACTCTACCAGTACACAGAATTGGTCAAACTCTTTTTTTCAATCAATCTTATTAGTCAAACATACACATTTTAATTTACTAGTATGATGCTTTTTATTTTAGGAGAATTTAGAGTCCCGAGACACTCTGTATTCTGAATTACGATAAGGCTAGGAATCTTTGAAATCTGCACTCTTCGAAGGGGAAGGAGAAAGCTTTCCGCTTTCCGCTTTCCGCCAGTGCTCTTGAATTAATTTTTATATCATGGGAGAGATTGCACCAGCGGTTGGATTGCAAAGTCTGTGTGTTTCTATAAAGGAGCACAGCAAGTAAATGAGTTGAATTCAAGTTTTGTCATCTTGACGAAATATTACTGTCTCTACGACAGCGGACATGCGAAACCATAACTCACTGTCTCTACGACAGATTTTCCCTAAGTGTAAATTTCCCATGTGTCTAAAAAATCCCTATTCGTGTGTGTGTGTATGTATGTGTGATTAATGGCTAGGATAACCCCAAGATGTCACAGCTTGCAGGAGGACATCTCTCGGCGATCCGTATTCTAGAGTAAATGTTTAACCTTGCTATACGCGGGAAGACAGCTGTTGAGAATTTTGTTATTTTATTAATGTATCTTTGTGAGCCGATCTCCTTATTAGTGCTTTTTATGAGTATATTCAATTGATCCCATCAGAGCGACCAGTGCATCAAAGTGCAAGGCTTAGTTTTCTTTGAAGTGCAGCCGATTTGAAGACAGGGAATTAAATTAGGTCGTTAAACTCTTCAGGAGAAGTCTGAAAACGCAACCTCTTTGTCCCCTTCTATCTTTCTGGCTCAGTAATAAATATTATACTCACCGTAGGAGATTTGTGTTTGGTCTGAATGTGCGTGACTCCCTAAAAATTACATAGATAATCTCTTTCTAATGAATATTAGAGAAATAGGGGGAGAATAGTCACCGCCTTCATCGCACTTAGAGGAACAGTCATAAGATTCATTTCTTTCTTTCAATAAATAGTATTGTCCCAGATAAGTCATTTGTTCATCTTCCATTTCCTGTCTGCAAAAGGTTCGAGGAGACGTACCACGTTCTCTCATTTCGTCGCAAGGTATTCTTGGTGTGGCATTATTTTTCTTCTTGAACGTTAGGGTATAAAAACTTTATTTTAAGTATTAAGTTATTTCTCTTTCCCTCGAGGAAGAGTGGAACATCCGGGCATCAAAATATTTTTCCTTTTTATTATACACTTTCTGTAAGCCATCTCCGCTTCGATACCTATACGGTAAACTTGCAAGACAATCGAAAAATCTAATACTTTAACTACAAGTTCCCGTATCATGGAAAAATTATTTCGTATAGGTAAGGTTCAATTTCATGGAAAATTATTTCTAAGCTAAAACGTCAAGCGTGCGATATAGTTACTGGCAACAGTAACAAATCTAGGGTTCCTTACTTAACTGAAGATGACTATTTCCAGAAAAGATTAAAATAAATATGAGCAGTGACAGTCTGTCGGTAACCGTTTCATAGGGCCCTACTTCTCTTAAACTTGTATGGGGAGCTTCCTGTAAATGTATTTTCTTATGAGAAGATATAGCATATGTAACGAATATGAGGTTTGGTTTGACTGCCTTCCATTTAGTTAATGTTTGAAGATCACGAGGAATGGTTTCTATACGATATCCGGTATGGAGCCATTGAATGGTCAGTAAGACGAAATCCGGTATTATTTGTTGATGGCTTTTGAAAATAGATACGTTAGACATTACTGTATCTGTAACTGAATGATAGCTAAGATCTTGCTGCGAAACGTGTATGACAGATTAGAGTGTTTGCAAACTTAAAAGATCTGTCCTGTGTCTTAACACTTCTTTTGGCCAGGTAGAGATACAAGTTCGTAATCAAAAACTTGAACTATCTTGCCATTGAAAATGTTATGGCCCCTTTCTCGTAAACTTTAATTCTTATTTTGTGAAATAGCGATATCACCGTGATGATTTTGGAATGTCAACTCATCATTAGCATTCATATTATAATGTTTCGTTTAAGAAGACAAATACTTCACCTAATTTATTTCTAAATGTATGTCTTGTGTTCAAAATTACAACTGACAGTCTTTCATAAAACGTCGTTATCAATAGTTTCTTAGGATTCCAAAGTTCAATTCAAGAAAAAGGTGAACTGGAGATTTCTTTTTATGTACATCTTTAAAATGTTTTGATTTGTTATTTTCCAAAAATATAGCAAAATACTTAATATTCGTGTACATTACGTCACCATTAAAGTTACGATAACGTTATTGCTTTTAAAAAATCTCGTCCTGATAGAAAATGTGAATGGAGCGGATTGGACAGTTTTTAGGTTGCCTTACCTGTGAAAATTCCTTTTCTTGGCAAAGAAACTATTTCGGCTAGTGAGTGAGTAAAATTGTCACATACTAAAAGATTTAATAGCTCATGTCAAAATATATTGAAAATCAAACGCTTCGTTAGTGTAAAACAAAAAACTTGAATGTTTTTCCTAGTACGGTATTTATTCTAAGCAAAAGAATAAAGCAAAAAATATACAACACTTTTACACTTCACTAAGACAAATGTCAATTCATATGTTCTGAGAATAATGTTTGAATGCAATGTAATACAGTTCTGAAAATAGTCACCCCCTTTATATTAGCATGTATAGCTCACTTGTACTCTTTCTTGTCACTTTTACATTATATTAATAGAAATACAATTTAACTTGGCAAATTCTTCAGGGCACATTACACTTACAAAGAAATTAAATAGCTATCATATATCTCTCGATTTGAATTTAGTTTAACCACTTTTGATATTTGCCACCCCTCTCATGAGCATTACTAAGTCTATTCCTTACAGATACATGGTAAGTTCTTTTTCATCTTCGTCGAGTACTATTACTTCGGGGTCCTTTACTGCAGCAGCCATCTTGATCTTTTCAGTCGTTTGGAAGACTGCTAGGATATAACTGAAAGTATAGAGATGCTACTAATATTTATCCAACTCAAAGACTCCACCCTCCTGTGAATGAAGTCACTTTGTTGCGCACTAGATCTGCACAGTACCGTTTTCTCTCTTGGATATATTACTTTTTCAGTTATCAGGTTATTAATTCCATAACTAATTAATTAATTCATCAGGTTATTAATTCCATTATTACTTCCATATTAGTAAATATATAACTCCCTGATTTGACAACGGGATTAAAAGCACTATCCTGTCGTTATTCCATGAATTGCAACTTCAAACTTCAATTCATAATTAGTTAGGTTAAAAATGTCTTGTACTGGTTAAAGTTTCTTGTAACGCACTGCAAAATTTCCTTAACATAATCCGATAACCTGTCTTAGATAAATCCTGTAGGTCTCTGTGTCTGTCTGGGTTCAGTCCCCGTAGTTCGATTTCTCTTCTGCACACTGGTTTGATTTCCTCTATTGACTAAGAATTAGTCAATAGAGGAAATCTCAACTAAGAATTTCAAAGTCTCTGTCTGTTTGGTTTAGTAGTTAGTGTTGTTCAGTATGGAACCGAGAGAGCCTTTGGTTTAGTCTAATGGTTAGAGTTCTTGTATACTTCCTATAATGTTCAATTGGCAAATCACTACATCAAGTGTGAATTCTCAACTCTCTACGTCTCTTCTAATCTTGGAATCTGTTGTGCATTGTTTAGGGTAAATGTTTGTTGTATTTGTATGCGTTTTTATTATATTCAAAGTTCAACTTACTTGAAATTAGCTTCTTTCAAACAAAATTATAGATTCAGTAACGTTCAAACAGTTTTGTTATTTCTAAGAAAAATGAACTTGATTAGAACTTTCTATGAAAGGGGGAATCATAATGGAGAAAAGTTTCTTTGAAAACTTTTTTCAAAAACATACACTTTTGGTGAAAGTGAAAACTTTTTGTGAAACAAAGAAATGAGGCGACCGTTTTCCTTGTGAAACAAGAAACAGACCGAACATTTCTTTGCGAAATGGAAAACAGAAACAGAGTTCATTTTGTATAAAACTTCTTTCAAATGGAAAATAAAGTAGAAAACTAAATCTATTTCTAAACGGAGAAAATAATTTTGTAACTAAAAATTTTTTACAAAAAAGCGCAACAATTTTTTGCAAAATAATATATGAAAACCTTTTTGTGAAACAAAAATGGAGCAATAAAATCTAAAAGGTAAAATTATTTTTTCTGAAAGCAAATCCAATGGAACAACAATTTTATTTTTTGTAAAGTGAAACTTTATCCGGGACAGAAAAGCAACAACACAAAAAATAATATTGTAAGTAAAAACTTATTGTAAAGTAAAAACTTAAATCAGTTTGGTAACTTTTGTTGGATCGCTTGCTAAACTTGTGAAATACATCTTTCTTGATAAGACAACGTTTCCTTATTTTAAATTCAACTTTTCTCTAAGTATTTCACGAGTGCTCTAATTATTGCAATGGCCATGTAATTAAAGAAATCACACAAATCCTTTCTTTTATTTGAAGTTAAAAGAGTGACAATCTTTGTTACTGAAAGTCCTGGGATGTCGTGTATATTTTATTTTTCGGGTTAAGCGGATTCGAACTTTAAATTCAGAGTCTTGTACCGTTTTGTTATAGGTTCAGAGAAAAATATTTAAGAGTTGGATAGATTCAGTGTAGGATTCAGTAAATGTGTGGTATATTTCTTCTTCACAAACCTATGAAGTTGAAAATACCTACGTCTGTAAAAGTATAGTTGGAAATAGTCATTTTCCATTCTTGATGGTTTACCTGGTATGGTCTAAGCCGAAAAAAACATTCGGATCTGCAATTCATCGAATTTGCTGAACAATCTGATTATCCACTGTCTTGTTTTATGTCTTCCATTAAGATATTCAACTCTACGAACCATACGGGAGCTCTCTTAAAAAACGAGGAAAATACTGCTGTTCTTTCGGCTACTTGTTATGCAACCCAACCCGACAAAAGCTTATCAAATGAGGCATCCAATCCAGGTTGTAGTGGAGTTTCCTAAATTTTACGTTGAGTACCTCGTGTTGTATACACAACCCAACAGTGGCCAGGTTTCAACTCTGACACCTTAGATGAATTATAAAGTTGGTGGTCAAGTACTTCATTTACCATTGCTAGCCTGTGTTGCAACGGTAGTAACCAAGTTCTGTTCTGGATGCGATACATTTAGTTCATACTCCTTCACTAGGTCTGATCTCATGTGCTATGGAACCTACTATTAGCCATGTCTAACTTAAGCTCTGACACATTAGATAAATATAAGCAGGACTGTCTTCGATGCTGGAACAATCCCAGATTACCATCTTGAAGGTTTGCGACTCACCGTTCAACATTGTTCTTACAAATCCCTCATTTAATAAACTATGAATTGTCAGTCTTAAAATATAATGCATTTGCTGAAATTAGACACGAAAACAATGTTAAAAGTAGATATTAGGAACTCAAGTAGTGTAGAAAGTTCTATTTATTAAATTAATTCGAGTTTGGAAACACTTTAGGTTGTTAAATTAGCAACAATGAGTGAATGCACTGTAGTCGAATGCATATACTGCCTAAAATCTGAAACAATAAAACATAATTAATAAATAATTCTCAATTTGAAAAACTTATTAAGACAAGGTTGGCAACTCGTGGACACAGTGTTTAGTAGTATTGAACTAATGCTATTGTTATATGGCAAACACAATATGATATGTACTTAAGTCTGACTCAATATTTTAACTTCGTCAGCACTCCATTCGGCTTTTCCCCATCTCCCTAGTCTCCTCTGAATTTGTAGTAAAAGATTATCAAAACCTCATTTTTCTCAGTAGCAGTATAAATACATATAATCTGCAAAGTTACAACAACCTTTTGTATTTCATGACAGCAAAAATATTAAGCTAATGTCTAACAGATGACTGCTGTCTTTCTGTTTCAAAGTGAAGGAGTAGAAAGATCGTAGTTGTGGGGAAGGGGAAAGGATGCGTTGGATCGCTGGATCAGTCTACATGTATGGTATTTGGTGACAATCTGTGTATGTGTGTCAGTTATCTCAAGGGTCTCCAGAGCAGTTGGCATATGCGGAAAGAATCCTTTCAACATCCGACAGATATCCTCAGCCAGCGTCCCGTACACTTACAGTGCAACGCTTGGTGATCCTAACATTAGAGTCGGCTAAGTATAAGCCATGCTGTCGAACCATAAAGGAAGTGTAATATCTCTATTTGTCGCTATCTGTCTTCTTTCATACAAGTAGATATTCTACACAAATACTATGAAAGCGATTTGTAGCTAGTTTAATTCATTAATAGGACAAACAAAAGCCTTTTAGTAATTGCTACCGGTCATCGGGTAATATAAAAATATTGATTTGACAATTCACGTCGTAGAAACGAAATCGACACTGTAATTACGGGGTGCAAAATATTTGAATCGAGGCAAGAATCGTTCCTATACATCTCATTTAGTCAGTTTTCTCCTTATATTACGTGTAAATTTGCTTTCAAGTAGCTTTTTTGACTAAAATTAGTCCTCTCTAGCTTTCGTTTCACGCAGTGTAGTTCAAATATGTGTTCTGGGTAGTTCAAATGATGGTTGTCTTCTTATCCAAGCAGTCTTTTCAAACGAAACTTGTATACAAAATCCCTTCTTTCAGGCTCCATATTCACGAAGATACAATTCAAAGATCTGATTCCACCTAAAAATCATGTTGAAAGAATTTTTAATGATCATTTTCAGCCTATATATTATTATCTTCCAGGTCTTTCGAAGGAGTCTGGTTATGTAAATCGGTTCTTTTCCTCCTTCAAATAGGTGTTACAAGTATTTAAATGCCAGTTTTCTTCTTAAATATTGACACCCTTTGTTTCCAAGGGATTCCTTTCTGCTAACAAACAGTTTTGATGTGACAAGCTTGATCTTTCCTTTTAAAATGCAGTTGTACGAGTTTATTTGTCGCTTTCCCCACACATATATTCTTGAAATTAAATTCCGAGCAGTTCCTTGACAGCAAATCTAAGCAATGAGTTTCTTACTACCGTAACATTCATGAAAATACAAGTTGTTTAATATTCTTGTTCAAGACATTTCAAATACGTACTGAGATGTTAGATGTTAACAAAATTTCATTCCAGGTGGTCAAATTCAAGCAATCATGCGCTTTGGTACTGTAACTATCAGGTCCATGTACTTCTTTCTTGTATTAACTAATCTCCAATATGGCGCTATTCTTGTAGTTTCACCTATAAGGTCTGTTCAAAGACGATTTCTACATAAACTACATGCTAAAATGTACCTTTCGTATTCAAAATAACCAAATACAGCGCTTGTTAGTGGTAGATTGCATCCAAATTTGTTCTTTCACAATAAATCGTTATAAAATACAATTCAAAGATTCATTTCTACTTGAATTGCATGTTAAAATGACACTTTCGTGTTACCTATAGCTAAATACGGACCTCAGAAGTTGGGAGTTTGATGCCGAATCAGTGCGTTTTCTGTTTCAATAGATTTCTTTTCTGCTAAAATCAGCTTAAACACAAATTGAATACTTCTTTGAGGATTAGTTACACATGTAAAGCAATAACTATCCTCAAAATAGTCACTAACAGGGTAGATTCTACTTAAAAATGGAGTCCGAAGGTGTCTCACACACGTTTCCTATTCATTATTTAGCCATCCAAAGCAACAAACGCACGATCTCAAGGTTTAGACGTGTTTAAACGCAGAAGGTATGCCTTTTTGCACAGTTTCATTACGTCTCTAGAGTAGTAATTATTCACAAAAATGCTGTTATTGCAGTAGATTTTCCTTGAAACGGGTTTAAACACATAGAGTATACTTTTTTGTACACTTCTTTTCCCACCCTAAGTACAAAATTACGCATATTTTCTCGTCTCATATCGTCTGATGACGGAAATATACCGGTTATATATAGGTATATTCACACATGTATACGTATTTCTTTATAGATATTTCTAGATATTTATTTTAACTAGCAAATGTGCTACGGTTATCGCGTATAAAACTTCACCGTTTTCTAATCATAGTCTATGTTCGTTCAAAATTTCAATAGGACTTGCGTAATTCTTTTATGGAAACATGCATTTCTTGTCTCGTCTTGTAAAATCTCTCTTCGAAGCACAAGGCTCCCGCATTTCTTATTATATCAATGCATACTGCGAGAATGTTAACATCAATGAAGGGAAGATGCAGACAACTATCGGATGCGAAAACATCAATAGATGGCGGAGGCTATTACATAGCACAATTCACGTGTGTCTTCAACGTCATTTCTTTTCCCCTTGCTCTAAGATAACAGATTTCCGTCGCACGACTACTCTTCGTCTCCCTTGTCGAGACAAAGCGGTTAAGTTGTAGTGTGCGTAAAACAACAGACCTAAGGTGACTTCTTTCATAAGCCAGAGGTAAAGTATTAATTGTGGGGAACTGTCAGAACTCGCAATTAATGGCCACAGATGGCGGACTTCCGGTCAGATTTTTGTTTCTACTACTCTATAATTAATTACGCAATTTATTGATTGGAGGGAAAGGGGAGAAAGAGACAGATGGCTCTTTTTTCTTTAAACGTCAAAAGGCAAAAAGGGAAAGAGTGAGGAAAAAAGTTTTCTCCTTATAATCCAGCTGCTTTGCCTCCCATTTAGCTTGTCTACAAGTAACTTATACAGAGCCCAGTGTAAACCTATCACTGACGTCACAAGTTTGGAGCAGTACTTGCGAGACACACGGGTTCGAGTGCTGTTGTTGGTCATCCTGAATGAGGATTCCCACATCTTTAACGTATAACTTCTTCCAATTCTTAACGAATTCATTCTAATTCAAAGGTATGAGAACAATATAAATTCGATTGAGTGGTCACTATAGGCTGATCATAAAAGTAAAATCGCTTACCTGAAGATTGTAATTATCATATTAAAATAGTGGTAATTGTTGGATTAAGTCATAAAAACAATGAAAATATATGATTCAATCAATTAATATATACACTAAATGCCGGAAAACTTGCTAACAGTTTGATCATTGATTATTTAACATATTGATACCATTGATATTGCATAGAGTATACACTGTATGGACAAAAGGTTGGTACCATATTGCTAATTATTATTTATCATATTTTTATTATCATCGGCCACTGTATAAATTATAAATAATACTAGAATTGAAGATACTTGAATATCTCATGGAGCGTAGGCGGTAAGCGTGGACATGAAAACTCACCGTAATAAAATAGGTTGACGCGTGTAACGCACTCAGGAATCTCACGCATGAAAATCCGTCCCAAAAGTTCTGATTATTGCACGATTATAACTACTAAAGTGTTTCAGAATATTTTGATTGAAACCAAAGATTGCGGAAGATGTCGCTCGACATTAAAGCTGAATTCCACAATGAATCAGGACTTCGATATAGAAATGTCAGGCAACAATTTTGGTATTAATCTGAAGACGAGCCAATTAATGATCCATATAGTGGGTTTAAATGTAACTTCTTTTTTGCACATTAGACATGATTATTTGTTCCTTGGTGAAAGATTTCAACAGCTCAAACAATACAGCGAAATATTTTTTATGACATTCATCGAACAACGGAAGAATAGTATTTACTGAAATGTTGCAAGGACCTACAACTATCCTTAACAGATAAGAGGTCACTGTTATATTGATGGTCTTTAGTTATATCAAGAGCTCTTGGTTTTTCCTTCATTTCTCAATTCTCAAAGTTTGAGTAAACCGCTGCAAGTACTTACGTATATTTGCAAGAACTCGCATAGTGGGCTGTTTCCAAATGCGACTATTGCTCTAAGGATCTTTTACTATACGGGTTGGCGTTGCTTCGGCAAAAAGAAGTGTCTCTAAACTGAAGCTTATAAAGAACTACCTACGATCAGGAGCGTAGGTCTTTCCAAGATGTCAGTCGAGTGTGATGTTCTGCATGAGCTTTATACGAAAACATTAATTAAGGACTTTGCAGAGAAAAAGGCACGAAAAGTTAATTTTATCTAACACTGTAAATACTAAGACACAGGACAATTGATATTAAAACTGTATAAAGACATATATTACTTGTTGTATTATTTGTATGTTTCTCTGTTAAGATATTATAGTTATTACTCTTTTTCGGAGTTAACAAGATTGTTTTGCCATATAAAGATTTACAAACAATTTTTCTGTCACATTGTCCATCTTGCAAATCCATGTTACACAATATTATAGTATAAATCATTGTTTGTTGAACCATTCTGTAAGTTTCTAATAAATGATGCAGAATAATCTGCATGTTCATATCCATATAATTATGTGTTTCGTATATCGTTAACCTGAAAATTTCCTAAGCACTCACCTTACAAAAGTCGTGTTCTTACTGAGTTTCGTAATTGATTTTTTGGCTTTAAATTTATGAAGTTCACCTCAAAAGCAGGTTTCTGCAAGGTAGCATAGCAAATGTAAACTCAATAATACTATTGGTGGTTATTGGGGGAGCCATATGGATTATCTACCCGGTTGATATTTTTCCTTCCGCCGGCCCTGCCTTATGCACTAGTGGTATTCACTAGCTTTACTCTTCTAATTCGATAGAGTAAGAGGGGGCAAAAATCCGCTTTATGAATTTGAATTACGCTAGATCCGAAAGAAATAACGGTAAGATAATGAATTTCGCACAGAAGTAAAAGTGAACATTCCTCTATATTTTAAAGCTGCTAGCAAGTCTACCAATGTATTACTTAATGAGATACATCAATTTAAAAGAGAATGAACAAATTCGGATTTTTACCCCATTACAGGGAGCAAAAGCCCTATCGCAATAGGGCAAAAGTCCGCTGAAATACAGAAAGTCGGAAATCGAAAAACACGAGTTTTTATTAAATTATTTCCACTGCATTTTGTTTACTGAAAAAGGAACCTAATGCGACATGTTCTTGAAATTAAGTATCATATTAAAACGACTGAACTTCGTACAAAATAAAAAGTAGACGATAACGTGTGGATTTCGTATAAAGAAGTTACAAAATTATTCGACAGCGTGAATGTTACTTTTCGGGAGAATAGACGTTTATATATATAGTAATAAAATATAATTCGCTATACAAACACACAAATTATGAAGTTGTTCTTCGTATTAACAAGAAAACTAAAAAAGAATGTATCCCACTTATTTAAGAAACAAAAAATTACGATCATTCAAAGAAGAGCTGATACGAAAAAAAACACTAAAACAATGTGTTAGACTGGAAAGAATGGGGAGAGGGAAACTATTGTGCCCATATCTCAATTATTGTGCTTGAACTGTTAACATAAATTGCCAGCTACAAACCTTAAAAACCTTTCCCTCTCCTTGCTGACAAGAAGCAGAGATGAATTCTGCCACCCCATTCAAAAAACGTGAATCCTATGTTAAGAGCCAAACAGGGAACATGATGTCATACATCCTATGCTCGTCCAACCCAAGTTAAAAATCAAACACACACACGCACACATCTACAAATATACACATAGATTCATACATACACTGACTCACACATAGATACATACGAGGTGAGTAGCATAATACTGCAATAATCGAAAGAAAAAGAGGGTGTTTTCAAAATGATGCTCTAATTTTTGTTCTTTCTATAATACTTCATCCATAATAGTATGAATCGCCCTCAAAAAGTGGGTGTGTCCAAAGTTATGTCGGTTTTTATACAAAATGGCTTATGGTATATTATTTAAATTTGCATCTAATGTTATTTTCAGCAGTTTAGAGAATATGTGATAGAAGGAGGTGGTAGTAATACATGAAACTGGCATTTTTATTAATCGAATACATTAAATTTATAGTAATTACGATTTATTAAATGTGTTTAATAGTATCAATACGCTAAACAATCAATGATCAACCTGCTACCAAGTTTCTCGACATTCGATGTATATATTAGCATTAGTGCCTTATATTTCCATTATTTTATGATTTAATCAAATAAGTACATGTATTTTAATAGGATTATTACAATTTTCAGGCTACATTACTCTACAATCAGCCTATAGTAACCACTCATTAGAATTTATATTGTTTCTATAGCTTTGAAATAGGATAAATTCGATAAGAATTGCAGGAAAATATACGTTAGATATGTGAGATACTTCAATCAGGATGGTCCGCAGTCAGAGTCGAATTCATGTGTCCCTCAAGTACCACCTTGAAGTCGAAAAACGTCAGCCAGTGCTTGGATCATGCTTCTTTAGATAAGCCATCTGAACACAAGCTAAATGGAGAGAACATATGCTAGAGAGAAGATTTTTCCCACTCTTTCCCTTCCTCCTTCTGAAGTTTAAAGAAAAAAGAGACATCTGTCTCCTTCCCCCTCCCCCTAATCAATAAATTGCGTAATTAATCAAAGTGCAGTAGAGGTAGCCAAATATGTAAGAGTAATTGATCCTTGCTTCCGCCATCTGGCGTCATTAATTTGAGAATTCTGAGATTTTCCTACATTAGGGAGCACACCTCACTCTGTTAAGTTATTAAAAAGTCTCCTTTTAACCCGTTAAGAGAGGGGGCGCTTCTACTATCTTGGAAACAGGGAGTGTCTGCGCACGACGAATATTTGTCATTTGTCACTTTAAGCGAAACGAGTGGTGTGTCCAAGCAGTCGTCTTAATTGCTGCTACGTAACACCCAGTCATATCTTAATGTTTTGGCACGTGATAGTTGTCTGCATCTTTTCCTTTATTTGTCGTAGTGTTTGTCACGACATGAGGAAACCTTGTTCTTGGAAAAGAGATTTTACAAGACAAGGTAAGAATGTTTTTGATTTGCATGTGAAGTCTTGTTGAATATTCATACGGGAAAGAACATTAGTTCGAAAACGGGAGGCAGTGAAGTTTTATACGAGATATGAGAAGTATATTTCATAGTTAGGATAAATATATATGTTTTATCTACCGATAGTTATTTTTTTTATTTCTAGATATATGAATATATCTATCTATACATTTCAAACGATATTTTAAGTTGTGATAAGTTGAAATATATGTAATTTACATGTAGAACAATACGATATCAACCACTGCAAGCAAAACCTAACCTAATATCTTGCTCCTGTGGTGTATGGAATAGGTAATTCAAGACTTGGCATGTCTTCTAAGTCCTATTTGAATACACGAACGAGATGCTATCTCGTAAGAGAACAAAAACGTGAATAATTAGCGCTCCACAGGCGTGATTATTGTCCACAAAGGTATATTTGTCACGTGTTTAAACCATTTCTAAGCAAAACCTAGTCTAATATAATGCTTCTGTGTTGTAAACAAAAAAGGCAATTGAAGAGTCGGCATGTCACTTAAGACTTGTTTAAGTCGAAATTACAGCAATATCGCTGTTTGTGGGCTAGTTACCACACCAAAAATGTACAAAGAAGTGCATTTTATGTGTACATAACTATTTTATGTCGAAATATTGGATATATATTGCCTCGAATGGCATGCAAATCTATGTGAGACGTTTTCCGACTCTGTTTTCAAGTAGAATTTACATTAATATCGGGTGTTTGTGGGACTATGTCAGAACGCCCACTGGTCAGGTCGCCCACTTCTGAAAATGGTCAGAACGCCCACCGTTGGAAACGGTCTGAACGCCCACTTTAAAAAGGGTCAGAACGCCCACCAAAATGAACAGGATCCCCACGGGTTAGAAAAGACAAACCCTACCAAGGTACACAATTAATACTTTAATTTATTTGCAGTTTAATACTTATATTAAATCGATAATGAACAAACATAATGAAAAAAAAACTTGGGAAAACGTTCACAAAATCTACCAGTCAGAACGCCCACTCTTAAACAAGTGAGTCCAGTCGGGGATGTGCATATAAGCTACCACCAGGCTACAGCAGCGAGTATACTATTTATACGATAATGTTGCATTCGCGTGTGTTTCTTTTCATAAGTATAATTACCTGCTATGTGTTATTATGATGTTATATTATGTGCATTCATAATAATAGTTTGGTATGTATATTTATGTTTGAGTATAAGGAAAGTATACCGACTTTAACCCCGCCATAGTAAATAAGGCGAAATAAATGGACATACCATTACCACAAACACTAAAAATCTATTCTAAAAATGTGGCTATCTGAACAATCATGGACACAGCAGTGAAATGTCTTTCTAAAAATGGTAAAATTATTTTGTACGTTTCAAAAAGACCCTATTATGAAATTTGTATTTCTCAATAAGTGTAATATATCGCCTTAGAAAAACGCATCAGAAGCGAAATCTATATCATGTAGAAAAGGGAAATTGAAAACACATCACATTAAAGCAATATGAACAAAATAAAATATTCGTTGAAATATAATTTAAAATTCAAGCTGTTTTCAACGTGGAAATGAAAACATGATAAATGTAGTTAATTTCATTCTATTAGCTTTTAAGTACACTTTTCATTTAATTAACTTGGAAAAGCACATATGAAACGTAATTTAAGGAATCATTATCATATTCAGCCGATTTGTATCCACTGCTGGGTAAAGGTATCCCCCTTTTCTTTCCACATATCTCGCTCAGCTGTAATTCTCATCAACGTAACTCCTGAAAAACGTTTGATTTCATCTGCCCATCTTGCATCTGGACCTCGTCTAGGACGTTTTTTTTCCTTTGGGAATCCAATGTAGTACATTAGTCGTCCATAGTTGTTCCTATCATGGATCTCATCATAACTCTTTGTGTGAGTTTTTGTCTTAGAGTCGTTTGCGCATTCGATGTTCAAGTTTCACAGTCGTACATCATCACAGGTAAGAGACATTGATTATAAACTTGACTTTTGAGACACATTGTTAGTTTGCTTTAAAAATAAAATGTGATCTTCCAAGCGAGCTCCACGCCATTTTGTATTTTCTATTTATTTCATCCGTCAACTTAGCATAGGTTGTTTTTAGCTGCTCTGGGTAAACATAATCATTAACTATGCCTATTGTCTCTCCGTGAATCAATATTTCCTTCTTTGCAGCATGTTGGTTGTATATTACTTTTGTTTTACTTAAATTCATTTTAAGACTTATTTTCGAATTTCTGTGGGCGTTCTGACCATTTTCAGGAGTGGGTGATCTGACGAGTGGACGTTCTGGCATAGATCCAACGTTGTTGCCATGTTTACGAGTGGGCGTTCTGACCGGTGGGTGCTCTATTTCTGAATTTGCGTGTTTTGCCGTTTTGGTGGGCGATCTGACCATTTCTGTAGGCGTTCTGACCATTTTCGGAAGTGGGCGATCTGACCAGTGGGCGTTCTGACATAGACCCGTCTTTGTTGCTTCAGGTGACTAAATAAGACATATAGAACGTGTATAAAGCGCATTCCGACCGCATTTTGAAAGCGAATTTATTTTAATATATGTTGTTTGTTTCTTCGGAAAACTGTATAAGACGAATTTTCGATTATCTATTTGTGTTGGAGAATGAGATGATATCTCGAAAGAAGACAAAAAAATGTCTCTGTTATGCCAAAGAAGTATACAACTCGCATTTTAGCAGGGAAATAGGAAAAGAACGAATTAAACATTAAACTCGTACTTCGAAGACCTGTATTTAACATAAAAGTGATATTTTAACACGTAATATAAGAAGAAATTAGTATTTGAATTGTATTTTATATAAATTTGAGAACAATGTACCACTAACAAGCACCGTATGTAACAGGAGAAAAGAATTTATAGTGTAAAAAGTGACAAAATGCGATTACACAGCCCGTAAAGCAAGCTTGTCAGATGAAAGTTGTGAGTACTTTTTGTGTTTGTTATAGTGGAGGGACACCTTGCAACCACATATAGTCAATATATAACGAGAAAAGTGACATTTGAAGTAGAAAGAACTCTAATGAAATACGAAAAGAAGTAATTGATATCAAGACCACCTATCTGGTGATATGCAGTAGGAAAGAGACATTAGAATATGATTTTAAGCAGAAACTAGTATGTTGTAGATACCTAACGCTAAAATGGGTGGAATTTGACATGGAAGTTATGGTACTAGGGGACTGTTTCCTTAGATTTTCTCGGGAAACTGTTGAGAATGGAATTTAGACATTACGTTTCGCAAATAGACCCCGCTTATTAATTAACGCCTATTAACGAAATTAAATGTTCGTTGAAATATAGTTTAAAATTCAATGTTTTGAACATGCAAACGAGAACATGAAAAATGTAGCTAATTTGCTTGCTTTGTATTTTTTTATATTTTCACTACAGATTTCTGTCAAAAGACGAATGAAATTAAGAGATAAATATGTATTAATGTAATAATCATATTTTAATATTAGAGAGTTACAGTTCTCGGTCACAATTCGGCCCATACAAATGCTGCCGCCCACATTTTAACCGTCGGTGTAGAGTCTGGCTCAAAACAAGCCCCGCGTGAAGCCCGACGATCCTAACTGGCATTTGCAATTTATTTTTTAATCTCTATAATGAGGAAATTAATGACTATTGCAGATGCATCATGACTATCACTGATTTTAATTGCAATTGTTTTCTGCTGACTGTCTCAGATAGTTGGTGGCTCGCCTTCTTCTCGACTATTCTTGCCGTCATATTCCCGCTTTGTTAGGACATGGTCGGCATTTTCCTCAGTCCCGACCAAATCTTAACATGTCTATTATGACAGAAGAAACATTTTCTCCCTAACTTGACTTTATATCTTCAGGAGATGAATATTACCGGAGATGGTGTTTAAAATTCAAATAGCTGCCCAATTAGTTTGTAGTGTCGCTTTTGTGCATTCCTAGAGATTTTCTATCTTTGAACTTGTTAGTTCTTAGGGGCGACGTATTGACGGGTGGACCGATATACTGACTAACAGATACCAGTGCATAGCAGGGTTCAATTATGTAAATCTACGTTTCTTTTTTACTACATAAAGAGAAGTGGCAAAGAGGATGAATCAATAAATGCTAAAATAGCGAGGAATTGGTTACTTTACTTTATAGAAATAGTTACTTTACCATTCTTTAATTTACTTTAAAGTGCTTTTGTATATCCTTATATGATATGTTTCTTGTGTTTTGTAATACAACTTTAAGTTTTAGGTCTTTTATATTATAAATGTATGTAGAAAATTTTAGTATTTTGTATTGTAACTGTTAATTTTTATATTTTTTAAATTTATAAATATATCTAGAAAACTTTAAAGTTTTGTATTGTATTTGTTATTTTTTCCCCTAGAATAGTTTATAAAGGTATTTATTAAATTTTAGTGTTTTGTATTGGGATTGAAATTGTTAAATTTTAGAATTTTTCTTCTTAAAAACTTTATAAAGGTATTTTTTGGAAAATTTTAGAGTTTGTAATTGTTAAAATTGTAAATCTATCACAAAATTGCAATGTACCATTTGTGATTTTAGAAAACCTAGAATCCAAAAATGGCTGAAGCTAGGATTCTTCTTAAAGCTGCATAAAAGCCGTGAACGAAATGTAATAATATTGTAAATAATAAAATTGAAATATAGTTTGTATTACCTTCTTGTTCAGTGTAATTAACATATTTTCAACAAGTAGCCTACAGTAATTTACTTAAACTTGCTTGTTGTATTTAATGGAATTATTTTATTGTTATAATATTATTGAAACGTATTTTGTAAATAACTACATTACCAGAGCTAAATAATTATTATATTGTTATTATTATTAATGGCTACAAGACGGAGGAGACTAATTTGTCATCATGTGAGGGTAGGAAGCGGAAAAGGACGAAAGTGGCGGAGGGTAAAGGAGCGGGAGCGCTGGAAGTCATGGGTATAAATCCTAGACGTATAAATCCGACGCTGGCCGTATCTGTATCTAGCGGTACCGTGGCACTAGGCTGGGTGACATCTGCGTTTTGCATCGCCACGTCAGTCCGGCACCAAGTGTTATGGTGTGGGGTGCCATTGGATTCCGTGCCCGTTCGTGTCTCTTACGTATTGAGAGACATGTGACCAGCCATCGGTACATAGACAATGTGTTGGACCCGGTTGTGGTTCCTTTAGTGCAAGACCTGCTGCGGACCATATTCCAGCAGGATATTGCTTTTCTGGCACAATGTTCCCTACTTCCTTGGCGGCGCATTCACCTGATCTCGCCGATTGAACACACCTGGTCCATGATTGCACAACGCCTCTCACTACAACTACAGCGATCTCCCCAATCACGGTTGATGAGCGTGGCATCGTGTCGAAGACGCATGGCTGTCCATGCCTAAGCAGGACATCCAAGGGCTCATCCTCTCTATGCCACACCCTGTTGCAGCCGTTCTGAACGCCCATGGTGGGCCCAAAGACTACTGACCTTCGGCAGTTCTGTTCCGCTGTTGCCATGTTGTCACGCACCGCACAGAGCGGAAAAACATTTGTTATTATTTGGTCAAGGAAAATAAGATTAAATATGTACGCATGAATCGGTGAGAGTTAAAAGAAACTAACTACACATTTCGGACAACACGCATTTACTGCTAATATTACTATTTAAACGGTAGGTCCATTTTGTGACGATGGAAAGAACTTGTTATCATGGTTAGAAATGCGACAAATAGCCGTCTTCTATAACATAACCCATGTTGAATGGAGATAACTGCAGCAGTTAGTAACTTTTAACAGGCATAGTGAAATTGCCATACCAGTAGTAAGAATTGTATTACCTGTGTGTGTCTTGTATACTAATCGAAAAGACAACACACTTGTTATGTATTCTACATGTAGGCCTAAGTACAAAGTAGGATTGAAATATCTTTGTGAAAGGACAAATGATTTTAAGAATCGTAATACAAATTGTCACTTTTAATACGAAACTCTCTGAAGTGCAATACGAAACCAAACAAGAAAAGTACTTTTGGGGGTTGCCAGCCATTAGACATGTAAAAGCGGGGTCGCGGCATGAAAAAGGTTTGGAAACGCTGCTCTAGCCAAAGAATTAGAAGTGTAAAAGAAGTGAATGCCATGAGATGGATATTATATTCATACGCTCTAGAATTTACATTGATAACTTTGAGTAACGTTGAGAAATGGGGCTAGAGTATTGCTTTTTTTTTTCGAACAAATGGTCGCGTCATTTGCTACTACTTAAATACAAACACGTTCTCAAAATTACTAAAAATGACAGCCGTCACAATCAAGTTTAGTCTGTAAGCCCAACACCATACATCACTTAGAGACTTTTATACGGAGAACGGAGATGTCTCATAATGTGATTGTCGAACAAGATATGATACTCAAACTAGATATTTTCCCACGTGTTTCATTAAATAATTCTGTCAAATCTTTACAAGTTGTCGTTGGTGATTTTTTAAAGCCAAGAGGCGTTCATTAACATCAACCCTTTCTTCATTCATGTACCTTACTTTAAATGACACTTGTTCATTCCTTGACTTAGCAAACGAACTGTCGACAGACACGTTGAACATCTTTATATCTCTTAATTCTCAGCCACTAAAAAAAACAAAACATTTGTCTTGTTAACAGACAAAGCGGTTAGTTATGTTGCCATTGTGGGAGAATTTATTTCACTATAAGCTTCCCTAGCAGAAGAGGACATCGGGCTAATACTGGGCCAACTTAGATCGGTATTGGTCGTTACTGGCCCAGTCTTGGGCCGATTACGACCTATATTCAGTGCTGCTAGGGCTATTCTAACAACCTTCATCGTTTCCATTTTCTGTAGAGTTGGATGAATTGGAAATGTATTTAATATGTATGGATCTGTTACTTTTAACTAGTAAAATTCGACTCTACTAACGCCAATGATTGTATCTCATAATCAGCCAACTAATTACAGTATCATCTGGCTCGAAGTTTCCTATTGACAAATTCTTTGTTATCTTTCATAGTTTCATCTTCACTTTGTTGACTTCTTTTTCACTTTTCTTTTGCTATCAACTGATCTCTAAATATTAGAAACAATGACATATTCAAGGTTAAATCTTATTATGTTGGACACCGCCCGTTGGTTTTGTGTTAACCTTTCAGAAATTGAATGTACTTACGTTATCAATTGGTTGGATGTCATTATACTAATTTTTCTCTTTCTTCCTATGTTTTGTCGATTAATATGAGCGGAAAACAAACACGGGAGCTTTGGATTTCTGGTCGAGAAAACTAATAACTACTCAAAGGGGGGAGCCGGCTGGGTGGCCGAGCGGTCTGCGGCGGTAGGCCATCGGCTCGAAGGTCCCGGCAGGGGCATGGGTGTGGATTTTAACAGCTAAAGGCAAATCGTGACGGGTCGAAGCCCAAAGTTACTAGACTGGCCCATATAAAAATAAAGTTTAAAGTTTAACTCAAAGGGGGGAAACACCAAATTTTACCTTTTAATTACTCAATTTATGTCAGTAAGTTTTCAAATCTACTCGAAGTACTGGAATTCATATTTAGTTATGCTTACATTAGTCTGGATAATTAATTGTCCTCTTTATACTTGATATGCGCTTATTTGGTTTTATACTGAATTTTTCCTCTTATGCGTGGTCAGCTAGTTTCCATTACATTGGGTGATGTTTATGTTTACTAATTCTTATTGTGACTTGTTTATCAGTCTCCTGTCTGCATTTCCTTCGACATTTACAAGATATATGGTATGCCTACAGCCTATTCTTAGATTCCTTATCATGGTTTTTGGGCTCGGAATTGTTTAGTAAACTGCAAAAGGGTGAACGAGATTTGGATGCTATTTGATTTAGAATTTGTTGCCGGTTCTTAGAAGTTTCTCTTGATATTCCTTGTTGTATTGGATCATTAATACTGTAGCTAATATCGGTAGGTCTTCAATAAATAGATGACATTTTTTCTCCATATATATATTTTTGAAGTTTGATGTTGTGAGACTAGTTATTTCTGTGTAATGTTGTACTTCTTCTCTTCTCCCTTGCTTCTGCCACCTAATCCACCCACCCAAAATTAGGTCATGCAATTGCATGATCTCCCTCTATGGACTGGGCGCCACTTTTGTCAAATAAAAGTTGCGCACGAAATGATGAATGTGGTAGTTAACACAATAACACCAAGGAAACTGCAAGGTGTTCGCGACGAAACTACAAGGAAACTAGGAAACTATAACCCCGAGGAAACTCATCATGCCAGTTTCCTCTGAATTGAGTTTCCGCGCAATTGCCAGTTGCCAGTTGCCTTGGTCTCACAGTCAGTATACCCGGAAGAAAGAAATAATGTGACTTCTTATTTTGCAGAAACTAACTGAAATTAGTTTCTTGTGAGTTTCTTCAATGTGAACATCCTTCCTGTGAAACATGGCTGATTCATTACAATTTCTAGTATTTTATTTTCAGTTTCCTTGGTGTTAAGGGACCTCTAAGGATATTTTTTCTCATCATCCTCGCCAGGTGATAGTACAATAACACCCTTTAATTCTCTTTGATTATAGTCGTCTTCAAAGTGACCCAGGGAAATCTATGCTTTCCTCGAACCCTCGGTTTATACTGCCTGTCCACAAGCTCTAGAATGTTGACTACAATGCTAAGTTATCCAATTAAACGAAGGACAACAAATAAATTAATGAGTAACTTCCCTTGTTATGTTTTGATAGATTCGAATAATGGAACATGTTACCTCATATTTTCCAAGAAGGAGTGGGGACGAAATCCCTGGTAGAAATGAAATACAGAATTAACAATCGCGTATGAAGTATTCACGCACCAGGCAATATCCTCCTCACCCCACGGCAAATCGAACACTGCCTGTAAGTAAGACGACAAAAGAGGTCAATGTTGTTCTGTATATAAAATAAGCGAAAGAACAAAAGACATTTTTAACACAAAATCTTTTTGTGCTGTAACATTATTAATTTATTATCACCAATTTTGAAATGAACAATCCAAAATTACGAAAAAGGATTGTAAAAATTTTCTGTTACCGAGAAAGTTAAAAAAAAATATTTGATTATAAAATAAGTAATGCGCCTTATAATCTTTTATGCGGAATACTTTGTAATCAGTGAACTCAGCACACACGTCATGATAATAGTTTATCACAAAAGAGTGTGCACTCCTGAATTTCAAGGTAGTCAAGAATGGAATAAGACGTTCCCGAACTCTCTCCAGGTCCCTTTAACGCCACCTGTAATTTGAATTTTTATTTATGGCCTTTAGGCATCTAAGGCTCAGGCCGACACACCATCTGTGTTGTAGCAATTTTCAAATTACAAACAAGTATTGTAATAGGAAGTTATCTTTTCTAAGAACAGTCGCGGTCAAATACAAAACTTATAATCCACTCGTGGTTAATTCAGAGTTTGCTATATTTGTTGTCTAACTCATTCTTAGACATATCAGAGCAAAATGGTTTTCCAGTTATATCTGGAGTTTTCTTTAATGCATAAATCAATGAAATAAACTTTTTTCTCAGTAAGAAATATTTCTGTGAGCAAGAAGTACTTTTTCTTACGTTAACCACACTGCCATGAGTAGGACCGGAATTTCGTATCTAGTTTCTGGACATGAATACGTACATGTGTCATTTCTATTGGTAATGCAATAGACATTACGACCTGATTAAAAATTGACTTCATATATAAACATATGTGTATCCACGCACTCCTAAACACGTGGTAAACATATTGATTTACCTTCAGGGACTTACTTTTCGTGCGGTCACATACTGATTGCCCTTAGCTCTTCGATTGAGTATCCTAGTGACAAGTCGTGGTAGACGCACGCGAGAAGAAGGGGGAAAAAATATTCGGTCTCTCATGTTCGGTATCATCGTATGGCTCAAGTTCAACCGATTGAAGTTGAACCTGCGGAAGGGGCATCTCCGTTGTCGAAAAAGGAATTGAAAAAAGAATTGAAAAGAAGGAAACGGCTTGCTCAAGTAAGTATCGCCTATCTTTTATACACATTGTCCAGTTTTGTCACATATTTCTTAGATTCGAATATGTTTTTTTTTTATTAACTTACGTTTATAAGGCAGTCAGCTGAGGGATTATATTTCGGATTGAGGGGAAGGAAGAGAAGTTGTTGTTTAGGTACCATGCTAACATTCGGACGGTGTAATGAGGGAGACCCTCTCAGTACGGGAGGTAGCAGGACTCGAATTTGAGTGCTTCCCCAATATCGATCCGAAGAACACGACCGCAACTACAGGATCTGGATTGTTCTTTGCATTCATTTATGTGGTTATGTACACAGCTTTCTTTTATCGCCATCATACCCTATTACAGCAATTATCAGAAGTCTATGTAATCAAAGTACTTACTGCAGTATTTCTTTCAAGGATATTACTCCCCCAAAACTTCACAAGGATACATAACAACATATGGAAAGTAGTTCATACATCCCAGAGAGATAAAATTCCATTTTACACCCACCCACTCAGGAACTGCGTTAAGGGGAGATGGTCACCTCCCCAATTTTCACCTTCGCCTCCCCTAAGAGAAATAGGAAAGTAACTGTTCTGAAATAGTTCAGTGTCGTACGTGAAACAATATTTTTTATAATTTATTTTGACATTATTGTATGAACTCGTTCGTTATGAAATACACATTTCTTTAATCTATTATTTTATAGATTTATCATCATCGCTGACATTACCAAAAGGCGTATCTAAAAAGAAAATCACAGTTGACTAGTTCCCAGCACCTCCTGATAATCTCTAAAGATTAGTGTTGAAACCAGTTATTTTTAGTTAATGGGAGTGACAAAGCTAGTATTATTGGTAGTTGTATTCAAAGCTGAACCCGAACATCACGCGGAGAAAAGCACTGAACAAAAATAAAAATAGTCAATTTTCGGATTGCGAAGAGAACTGCCACGTTTCGTTTCCGTGAAAAGATGTCGATCAGCAGATTTCTTTAAATACAAATATTTAAAGAGTGAACGAAATATCTGGTGTAGTAAAAAGTAATCCATTATTTTGCCAATAGATGGCTTCAGTGATCTGTATCTCGCGTTGTATAAGTCCCATCGGGTTCAACGAGATGGCGTTCAAACGATGAGATTACGTACTACAAACACTGTTCAGATAGTTGTGATGAGTTGACTCAGTGTTGTGTGAGCGCGCGTCAAAATGGACACTAGCAAAGAGAAAATACGCTATATTTTACAGTTTTTCTTCGATAAAGGCGAAAACGCAAGCCAGGCGGCTGCAAATCTGAATAGTGTTTCTGGTCCTGATACTGTAACAGCCAATCACGCGCAATTTTGGTTTCGTCGATTCCGTTCCGGTAATTTTGACGTCAAAGATGTACCACGCACTGGAAGGCCAAGTGTCGAAAATGTCGATAAAATCATGGACATTGTCGCGTCCGACCGTCATGTAAGCACTGTTTCGATTGCACAAGAGCTAAACATTGCACAAAAAACCGTGTGGAACCATTTGCATAAGGCTGGATACAAAAAGAAGCTTGATGTATGGGTGCCACACGAGTTAACGCAAAAAAACCTCATGACCGAATTTCCATCTGCGAATCGCTGCTGAATCGCAACAAAAGCGACCCATTTCTGAAGCGGTTGGTGACTGGTGATGAAAAGTGGATCACTTACGACAACGTCACGCGAAAACGGTCGTGGTCGAAGCGCGGTGCGCCGGCGCAAACGGTGCCCAAGCCAGGATTGACGGCCAGGAAGGTTTTGCTGTGTGTTTGGTGGGATTGGCAGGGAATTCTCTACTATGAGCTGCTCCCCTACGGCCAAACCCTTAACTCGGAACTATACTGTCAACAATTGGACCGTCTGAAGGCAGCAATCGCCCAGAAGCGGCGAGCTTTGGCCAATAGGAGAGGCATTGTGTTCCACCAGGACAACACCAGACCACACACATCGATAGTGACTCTCCAGAAGCTCCGGGAGCTTGGTTGGCAGGTTCTTATGCATCCACCTTATAGTCCGGACCTGGCACCGAGTGATTACCATCTGTTCCTGTCCATGGCGAACACGTTTGCTGGTGAAAAATTCGCTTCAAGACAGGCTTGTGAACATCGACTGTCTCAATTTTTTGCCAATAGGGACAAGGGCTTCTATGAGAGAGGCATCATGATATTACCTTCCAAATGGCAACACGTTATCGAACAAAACGGCGCATATGTGACCTAAATCGGATCATTCTAACTATGGTAAGTCAAGCCTTCAATGTCATGCAAAAATAATGGATTACTTTTTACTACACCAGATACTTGCCTTGGATATTTTCTTTAAAATACTGCGAGAATCAGTTGTAGAAGATTTAGATAATGAGACAAGTAACTTGCGCAGAAATGAAACTCAAGTATCGTCAGTAGAGTCGACTGATTTGAATCGAGAATATGAATATAGTGCGGTGGGTTCTACAAATACGAGTAACAGTCTGTCGCTCGATAATCAGAAATCACAAAGATGACTGTTGCCTTGTAGAATCTATCCGATGTTCACACGTAATTCAAATGGTTTTATTAGTGGCAGTTTTAAAAGTAGTTTAGTGAAGGAGAAAAAATATCCAGCTGAAACCGTCGAAGATTATTTTCGATGCTCTTTGTATTTCCCGTATCTTGACAATCTTGTCAGCGAACTCAAAGTACTGTTTGACATCCATCAAGTGGAATGCCCCTAAGTTGTATTATCTTTTGCCAAGCACAAATTGTAGATGAAAGTGCAGACTTTCAACAGTGATGATTTACAAGAAAAGTATTATTATGGCCGAGTTTGAAATGTGGAAAACAAGTGAAAGAAGCTTACTCTGGAGGAGTGTTCTCGTATTGCTGTGGCATTCTAAACCAGGGGTCTCCAACCTTTCTTGTACGTTGGGCCGTATAGTGCAAAGGAATAGCCGACAGCGGGCAACATTAAATAAATTACATAAATTTAACACAATATGTTATATATATGCATGTATTTGGTTTAGTATAGTTACTGAAAACACACACACAAAAAAACAGTCGAAGTAATCTTCTTCATATCAGAAGATACCATAAACATATTTTGGTTACATATTTTCGATATAAAAAAATCATTGGCTGTAAAAATACATTTTGAATTTTACAAATATGTATATACAGATGCTTATCAGAATAATGGAAACACCTGAACGAAAGTGCAACTTACCAGATTAATATGGTGTCGGGCCACCTTTCGCCTTCAGAACAGCCTTGATGCGACGTGGGATGGAGGCATAGAGGTCGTGAATGGTAGCAAGTGGAATATTACACCATTCCTCGTGCAGGGCATCGGCCAGTTCTGTGAGAGAGGATGGAGGTGGAAATCGTCGCCGGAGTCGTGTTTCCAAGATGGACCACAGATGTTCAATTATGTTGAGATCTGGGGATTGGGCGGGCCAGGGGAGGTGTTGAACTTCATCCCGATGTTCCTCAAACCACGCTGCAACAACTCCAGCTGTGTGAATGGGTGCATTATCATCCTGGAATATGGCGTCATTGTCCGGGAACAACATCCGGACCATAGGATGCAAGTGGTCTCCTAAAATTGCGACATAATCGTTGGCAGTGATGCGTCCGCGAAGTGTGACCACAGGACCCAATGAAAACCATGATATTGCGGCCCACAGCATCACCGTGCCGCCGCCATGTTTCACAGTTGGGCGGAGACTCTGCAGATCATACGCTTCTTTGGGCGTTCTCCACACATAAACACGGCCCGTGGTTTGGGATAGGGTGAATGGTGACTCATCCGACCATACCACACGTTTCCAGTCGTCAACGGTCCAAGTTGCATGGTCGCGGCACCATTTGCGGCGTGCTAAAGCGTTCTGGTCCCTGATGAGAGGTTTGGCCCGTGCAACACGACCACGTAAGTTCATGTCATGTAATTCGCGGCGGATTGTGATTGTCGAAACAGGTTGGGGGAGGTGCTGATTGAGTTCCTCCGTCACTTGCGCCGCAGTGGCACGACGGTTCCGCGTGACAATGCGCTTTAATACCCGGCGTGCCCTGTCACTGATGCTTTTCTTCCGCCCACTGTTCCGCTTCCCCGATGTGGTTTTCCCGTGTGTTGTGTAGGTCGTCATCACCTTCGACACTGTCCCTGGCGACACACCTAACACACTAGCCACTGCCGTCACACTCACTTCACATAACCGCGCACCAACAATTTGCCCTCTTTGAAACTCTGAGAGGTCTCCCATTTTATTCTACCTCCGTCTGCTGCAGCCACTGCACACTCCTGTTCCACGACGCCTGACGTAGTATGGAGACCGACCTAACATACCACCACCAGCAGTCCGGCGCTGCGGTCGCCACGACACCACTGCCAACCCATACATCTGACGTGTTGCCAACTACAGGTGTTTCCATTATTCTGATAAGCATCTGTATATATATGTCGAGCCATACACAGAAAACATTCCACATGCAAATTACTTCAAATGTCTTCTTGTTCAAGTAGTAACTAGTAGAAAGTGAGCAAGTCTTCTTCTGTGAACAGGTCTGAATACCTATCCTGTGAAATGAGGTCTATGACCTCCGCTGTAGGTTTGATGGTAGTTGTTCAACGTCAGCAGTGAACGGATTCTGGAACAGTTTAATGCTTCCCGACAGACTAAATCCCTAAACCGTCTGTTGAATTCTTCTTGCAATACAGAATGAACTTCTGAAGCGAAGGGAATTGGGAGCTCTGCAGCAATACATTCACTCTGGTACATTTGGCAATTTGGAAAGTGATGGAACCGGATATCTGCTTCTGGAATAATCTTTTGTCTGAACGCTTTTACAGCAGCATACAGATCTGAAACAAGACATGTTTCTCCTTGAAGCTTCAGGTTCAGTTCATTGCTGTGTCAAGTCCACTAAAAAAGCAAGCTTCCACAACCATCCACTGTCTGAAAGAACACCAACAGGATGGTTCTTTTCAGTCATAAATATATCTATCTCTGTATGCAAGTCGAAGAACTTTTGCAGTACCCTACCCCGACTTAACCATCGAACCTCACAATGATAGCTAATATCTGGGTACTCACTCTCAATTTCAGACAAGAAACTGTGGAACTGACGATGTGCTAGTGGGTGTAAGCGAATAAAGTTCACAGTTTTCACAACCACATTCATAACTTCGGACAAGGGTAGTGACTTACCACAATAGCCTGCTGGTGGATAATACAGTGCAGAGTCATTGGCCTATCGCCTCCAGCTTCTTTAACTGCGTTGCATGCCCTGCCTACCAAACCAGACATATTCCGCCCACCGTCTGTTGTCGCACATTTCAAAATTTTCCACTGAATTCCGAGGTGTAATACAGTTTCTTTAACCTTTGAAAAAATTACTTCCCCAGTGGCACAACTTAGTAGAGAGTACTTGATATGTAAGAGGAAGTAGACCCACCTGGCCCCATAAATTTGAGTTTTTGTGGCAATTAATTTTAACTTTTGACGTTTGACTTTTGACCTTTAGTGACCCCTACCACATATAGGTTTCTGTCTTTAACGAATCATCGTGGGAACAGTTACCACCTCCTCCTCCTTCCGGGATGAACATATATGTTCCTTATTGGTGACGTGAGTGTGGAGTCAGTCTACAAGTAACCATGTCAGAGGCAAGTGGTATTGAAGTTGTCGTTACTGCGCCAGCAGAGGAGCCATGCAAATGCTCTCCGCGCTGGGTGGACGACGCCTACATATACTCGGTCATTGAGGACTGGTTCCCCGACCATGACATGCTCTGTTTAGGATGCTTTAATAACTGTACTGCACCATGTAATCATATCTGCTTTGAACATCGTGACGTTTATACATTTCCTGATGCTTCTGCTTATGAAATAAATACAATGAATGAAGAACGTATGAAATCCATACTGAAGGATTCGCAGACTGTACAAACGCTGTTTCATTTTTATTTGGAGAAGCATCCAGCAGGATTGAGTTGAAGGAAAAACTTCGACTGGGGCATTCGTCATATACTGCGAACACGTCCCTGGGAGATAGTAACATTACTCCGCGCTAAGAACTGTGCTCCACACGAAGAAACAGTGGTATAGTGGACATTATGTAGTGGAACTGTGTATTTTATATAGTGGATCTGTGTAGTGAATTATGGCTCAGTGTTTGAATTGTAAGGATGAATATATAGTGGACAAGTGTATTTTGAAAACTATAAATGCATATTTAAAAGAAAATCCGATCCAGTGTAGTGAATGTAATTTGCGTAGTGTACGTGAATGCATGTCTGTGTGAAACACAGGAACAGTGATTGCACAACATGTCGAAACTCATATTAATCACTGAAATTTTTGAAGACAATTATGAACATTGTCACCAGTTCGTGAAAGACCCTGAGTGTATTGCTCAGTTAATACCATTGATTGTTGAACAACAGAATCCTGCTGGTTCTCGTTTACTATGCGCAAGGCTGTACATTCTTGATTTTCAAGGATTCAAAATTTCAGCGAACGAATACATTATGCGAGAATTTTGTTTAGTTGCATGTGATGTAAGCCTACTATTTAATTGTATGGTACAATTACCTTGTGAAAGTTCGGATTAAGCTTCTGGATATCTACGACAAGTCGAATGGTTAGCTGAGAATTTGCATTTGTTACAGTAGGACACTTCCAATGGATATACGGTATAAAACCCAGCAGCACGGACTACTGGGTATCACTTACTCTTGAGTGGTCAACTCCTCTTCCTTCACCTGTCCACAGAGGACTTCGCTTCTCGGACATCCCGATACACAGAGGGCTTCACTTCTGGTATCATCCTGCACACACAGAGGGCTTCGCTTCTGATGTGTACTCTACCTATTCTCTTTCCCCTTGTCCACAGAGGGCTTCGCTTCTGGGGCAACCTCGCTCACACAGAGGGCATCGCTTCTGGTGAGCACTCTACCTATTCGGCCTTGTAGTACACACTTCTGGTGCTTCCCAGACACACAGAGGGTTTCGCTTCTGGTGTCTTCCTTTTGTGCACAGAGGGCTTCGCACAGCACCTTGTTCCTGACTCCTTGGAAAACACCTCTCAAGGAGAATACATCTGTATTCAATATCACTGTAATTAGTCAACTACGGGACGCTATTTTTGTTAACATATTTGTACTTATTCATTTATCACTTTTTATAATAAATTTGGTTAAGGGCTAAATCCACAAACCCGTGTAATACTTGCTCTACCTAAGATACTCTGTGAGAGAAGCGCA
Organism: Lepisma saccharinum; assembly: GCA_022664845.1. Lineage (NCBI taxonomy): Eukaryota > Metazoa > Arthropoda > Insecta > Zygentoma > Lepismatidae > Lepisma > Lepisma saccharinum. The sequence continues at coordinate 33,912 of JAGDQP010005533.1, read as the reverse complement.
AAAATATTACAATATTGTTTCAGAATGTTGTGAAATGGGTTCCGTCTTTTACTGCAAAGGTATTGAAAAGATGGCATTATTACGGAAATTATTCCACATTGAGAACATCGTGAATGTTGAAGATCAGGGATGTCCTGCCTTACGCACATTAAGTTTCAAACTCAATAGTTCAAATTGTAATTACCATCAGTAAGTGCAGGAGTATGCATGCGCAGTGTGTAATTGTATGCAACTACAATTTTGTATCAAGTTACAGGCATCAAAAGTGCTGGATGGAATATCCACAATTAAACTGTAAAATTGTACTTGAATGATCATAATAAATCTATACTACAAGGATATGGTATTTTTTATTTCATGAAATCAAACCCAAATAAATTACAGGTAAAATGTTTTTATTACAAATAAGCTACTCTACTACATGATATATAGAAAAATAGTTATTTTCATTTTTCATTGTTTGCTTTGATTTTCTTGACAGCTGAGTACCAGTTGATCATTTTGTTTTAAGTTGGTTTTATGAAATTTATTCAATATATTCTGATTTCGAACTTTAAAGTAAATATACACTATACAAAACAGTCCGCATAAGACAGACTAATCATGCTGGTACTGGACACTATTTACATAATAATATTTACAGTTTCTTTGCAAGAATTTCACAATGGGTCTAGGAGGTGAATTTCCCAGACTATCGAAATAATCACCGATTCCTTTTTCATTAATATACGCACACACCCAATTACTGCCGCCACTATGGGAAGAACATAAATTTATTATTAATGCGGGGTGTTTCACTTGCACAGGTAGAGTATCTATGGCATATACACCGGCGAATACCGTTGAACTTAGACAATCTTAAAGAATAGTCTCTATGATGTTATGCGTCCACATCTGACTCTACAATAGGTGTTGGATTATACGTAGTACAACGCTGAGGAAGGATATAGGGAGATATGTCCATGTATTTCAGATATTACCCATAAGCTTTGGCTTCACGCACTGGACACCGATACTTTTCAAATTGATATCGCGGATGTGCACATGAAGATACAGGAAATCATAAATCTGTATATATATGATACTGGAGATCTACGTTGATTACAGGTCGCCCAAGAAGTCGTTGCAGAAAATGTTGGCGTATTTCTCAGTAGGTACACAGCACTGAACTGGCCTGTGTACGGTACTGTATCCCACATCCGCCATATTGCAATACCCCGTGTGTCTACAAACACACTCATATTACGTAAGTGTACTGACAGTGTTTATGTGTATAAATAGGTAATCATAACAAACAAACAAATGAATAACATAAACAGTGGCAGACGGCTGACAACTCCACACCAAACACCAGATGGAGCTGGAATCGATAGAGGAGAAACTTGGAGGATCACCCCTACATTCACCTACCGTAAACATGTTTACATTCTAGCTTGCTCTAGCTCCGGGATTCATTCCATCTTCTGATCCGGGATTCCGGTCAGAAATTCACGAGTTCCTGAATTGAATTGAATTGAATTTTATTTGTGGCCTTTAAGCAACTAAGGCTCAGGCCGGGATAGGATAGGGGAAAAGATTCGGAAAGACGTGCCAGGGCCTATGTTGAAGGTGCCATCCCGGCATTTGCATGGTGTGACGTAGGAAAACCCCTGGTAAAACCTGTAAGGATGACCGGCTGCTGGGATCGAACCCACGAACTCCCAAATGCTACGCCAACGCTTTTGATTAGACACCTAAGTAAGATAGAAAATGGGGTGAATCCCGGAAGCCTCTGTCGATGATTAAAATGTCTTCCTTTTGAAGTCATGCTTGCATTTGTTCGATGTCGGTTTTAAGCATGTGTACCGCTATTTTTGCGTCCTTGTTCCTAGTTAGCGAGTAGGCATTAAATATTTTCTATTTCAAACAGGACTGAAGTTATCAACTATAATTTTTTACTGTGATATGTTTATAATATCCGTACTTGCCACACAAAATGTGGTTTGGTTATGGTAGTTTATTTAGCTGAATTTCAAACATATAGCCTACTTTGACGTGAGGTACTTATCTTTAGAGTATAAAACTTTCCTTATAACCACCAGCCCCAAGAGTTACAAATAGATTTTTGAATATGTTCTTCTATATTATCTGGAGATTATTTGAGCGAGGTATCGTTTTGTAACTAGTGGGGGCTGATGGATAAACAATACAGTTTTCTGGGAAAGGTTAATTTTTTATAAGTAAAATTGAACGTTTGCATAATAAAATTAATTTTTAGCTCCAAAGCGGTTGAAGATATAGCAGTTTAGTTTAAATTGTGACATGCTTATTACATTAGTACTTTCCACACGAAATTTTGATTTGATAGCTTACACCATTCTTCAGATATCAACATTTATTTTTAGCAACATTATAAAAATTAGAATCCGGGAGTGGTCGTTTTTGGACGCGCTTTCCATGATAACCGGAAATGATATGCACATAGGATTTGGCTTATTGGAATTCTCATATGATCTTGTTATCACATACAAAAATGTCATTAGAATTGGTTGAGTGGCAGAAAACAGTCCTTATGCGCAGTACTCCTTTCATTTGATAAAGATGAAAAGGACTAAAAAATTTTAATATACATCAATCTTGAATTTGCCAACTCGGCAGACTGGGGGAGTCTCATGCCTACGTCATGAAATGATATTACAATGTGTCCCGCTTTGGGCTTGAGAAGAAACGGTCACTTTATATAAATACACCTTTCCTTATAAAGTGACATTTCTATCAAGGTGTATTACCGATTAAACAGATTGCAGATTGCCTGCAATGCATTCAAAAATACAAAAACTCGAGAGAAAAAGCCTTCTTCAGTGCTCTGAATAGTTTTCTTTGCCAAGCAGCAAAACAGACCGACCATTTCTGCAAGAAATCCTCAGCAAAATGAGATTGACTAAGTAAGTGTGTGTGTGTAGGTGTGCGTGTGTATGGGGTTGTAACGCCGCCCGCTGCAAACTGCTGCTTGGAGTCCATGGTGAGCTTGCCTTCTTTGCCAAAACAGAGGTCAGAAATCTTTGCTGGACTGGAAAGGTCTATTTATTACCAAAGAAGGGAGGGAGGGAGCAGATGCCTACTCTCCCCTCTTTGGTCAAGGTCGAATGTCTTATTATTTTCTAAGGAGCGAAGACGCAAACAAAAACTTGAGACTTCCGTACAAAATCCATTTCGGGGCAACACTGCAAAACTAAGGATGTGTTCTACGTAATGTGAGAAACTGCCACCTTTCCCATATGGTGGCGGTAGTGGATAGATGGTAGAGAAGAGATATTGAGACTATTTGACACCTTACGTCACTTCTACGTAGAGTTTGTGAATTACACATAATTGAAACGAAGGAAAATCATTCTGAGGGAAAGCCAAATGTTTAATCTAGTATTTAAACAAAAATGCACATTAAAGACATAAAAAATCTTTCGTAAGAACGAAAGCTAAAGCCAAGTATCTGGAAGACGCATACAAGAAATGGACATACTGACTGTACATACATACATGCAACAAATTATATAAAATAATCTGCAAACTTCCAGGCTTTGTCAATGATTTCATGTCCAAGTACAATGCTTGTGGAAACAAATGTTTTTGTTTCATGTTATTTTTTCTGATTCCTTACATATTAGACTACGAAATTAATCTGCATAATTAAATGGTAATTATAATTCAATTAATCAGCTCATTTTTGCAAACATCACTGACTATTAAGGAAACACGCTCTATTTTGTTATTTAGAACTAAAATCTATATAATTAATGTAAAATTAGCAGAGAATAAGAACCAAGAAATGCACCCTTAAATAGCATTATCGGTATAAATGTTACGATTTTTATCGATCTGGATCAAGGAATCGAATTCTTCATAGACAATACAGGTGATTGAATGTTGAAGACGATTTGTGAAACCAATTTTCAAGTTGACAGGAGAATCTTTAACAACATCCTATGTACTATCATCAATGCTCTTGGTCCAATTGCCTTACATAGTCTTGATTGGAATTTAATTTTATTTAAGGCTTTTAGGCATCTGAGAATCTCGGTTGGAGATCACATTCTAAGAACTGACCTAAAGTATAAACTGCATTCCTAAGCATTCAACTTGTTTTCACTGGGAGTCGAACTCGCGATAACTTGGTGACAAGATTGCAGGCGAAATCAGTCATTCTTCGGGAACATTACATATGCATCCTTAGGTTTTCAAGCTATTTATGTTAAACTTGCTGAATGTTGAGATAGGAACATGAATTATTATAAGTAAAAAGATGAAGTAAGAAATATTACCGGAGAATCGAACCCGGGCCTCACTACCAGCAATGCAATATGCTATCCACTAGAACAAGCAAACACTTAACAACGAGTGGTTCTCATTATTCTTTATGTTTCAGGATCAAAGTTGAATGAGTTAATTCAGACTTCTGGGAGGTTAATACATAATAAATTTTACATAAACGGTTTTGTTTGTTTAATATTCAGAAACATTCAGAAACAGAAATTACATACATTCTATTACATAAAATGGATACATAAATATTTGAAATATTTTACATATCATGCAATATCCTTAATCCTGAATACCTGGCCAGGTTTTTTTCATACTCTATACATACAGGAGAAATTTACATACAAAATTTTGAAAACATAATATAAATCATAATTAGCATAATTAATAATTGGATAATTTTAAAAATTGACGAGTTCTGGAGTATTTACTTCAGAACAAACGTAGTAAGGATGTGGAAAAATATACTTGTAGTGTTTGTAATAATGCAGGTCAGAGGGACTTTATATTTTATAATATGGACGTATTTGTAAATTGTGTGCTAGAACAGTTCTAAATTTCAGAAAAATAGTAGGACTTCCACACAAGGGTCCGGTTTTGACACATTACTAGTAGTGCGACGTCCCATGAAAAGATTGACTCCTCACATTTTTGCACAAGGACAAAAGACTATTCAATTAGGTGTTAATAATATCATTTTCCGTGATACGTAATTGCTCATGTCAGTTAAATTATCCAAATTACCAGAAACAATGGAGTTGCAAGAAAACCTTAAGAAAGGAGATTTCCCATACATCTTTAACACTCCCATACCTCAGCATTATTTGGGCTTCGGCCAGACATTGTGTTATATGATATTGACTCCAGATTTGAGGATGAACGGGATACAGTTCTTGCCTGACACAAGGAATCTGTTAAAATTAAAAAATATTTTATTTCCAGAAACAAATCTTGGAGTATTGTAAGAATGATGTTTCAATCGACTTGTGTGTAATGGATTGTTTCCGTTGACGTTATCTCAAAGAAAATTCCATTCCAATCATCCCACCTTTAAGTTTCCAGCATTCCGACTAACAAAGTAAAGTGGCAAAACAACGATTGATATATATTGAGTATAGAAATAACGCGACATTACGAAGTGAATAAAATTGAAGTTCAATTTAAGCTGTTTAAACTGGAGAGTTAATTTTATAGCTGTAACTGGCATGAACATATTTGTATCACGCAGCTTCGCCGTCACTTCATTGGTAAGGAGGGCCATATTTTAAGGGACGGGTACAAGGCAATATTAGCGAGAGAATTTTTTTTGGAAAGCAGCTGCAAAATTAAAGTTGTATCCATTTCTGAATGTGAGTGGAACTAACTGGTTCAAACATCTCCTGAAATTCAAAGTTTTATAAGAGATGAGCGTTGTGAAATACAAGATAACTTACGTCCTAAATACGCAGTTAAAGGTGGACGCACAGAATGCTTTCGTGCTTATATGAATGTAGTGAAGACGAGTATTTAGCATACCTGGATGTAACTTCCCTTTATCCCTTTGTGATGTCTAAGAAACCTTTGCCAAAAGGATAATTTAAATTTCACAAGGGCAAACACATGCCTGATCCAGCTACTTTTCACGGACTGGTTTGCTGCAAAGTACTTTTTTCTAAAAATCTTGGTATACCCGTTTTTCCATATAATGCACATAAACGTCTCGTCTTTGAATTGTACAGGTCTTGTATGGTAGTCTTGAATACTGAAAACTGTACACATAATTAAGAGCAACGTGCAATTAAGATAATATTTTGTACTCCCGAATTTCATATGCGTGTTGGAGAAAGGCTATCCATTCTTAAAATATGAAACCTGATAAATGCAAGTGACTCAGGGAGTCTTGAAACCGTATATCGATATTTTCCTGGAAATGAAATAGGAAGTCACTGGGTTTCCTGATAATTGTACCACGGAAGACTAAAGGCAAAAATATATTCATGATTATGAAGAGCATGAAGGCATTCTTCTTCCGTGGATTGAGACTGGATTGAGACTTATTTCAAAAATATTTTTTAATTCTTTATTCGGAAAATGGTGACATATGTGTGACCTTCCACAAACTCAAGTTGTTACTGAACAAGAAACTTCCTAGAAATTTTACGTTCTGATCACATGGAAGTTCAACACGTGACTCCTATATCCGACAACAAATTGCAAGTAAATAATAAAGAGTTCGAAAATGAAAATTCACCAGACTCCTTTAGGAATTAGGAGTAGCTGCCTTTATATCCACGTTCGTTAGGTTTCGTTTATACTAATTACTGGATACTGTGGGTATAGAACATCTCATTTATTGCGGCACGGAGTCAGTTATATACGTGCAGAGTAGAGTTGAACCATTGTTGCTAGGTACTGGGAATTACCTTGGACAATTGACCAATGAAATAGAAGATGGATGGGAGATGCAAAACTTCATAGGTCAAGGTCCAAAAAATTATAGTTCTTCTAAGAAGAATCTACTTACTGGTTAAGTGAAATATGATTGCAAAGTTCGTGGTATAACTTTGAATTATCGACCAAAAGGATATAACTTATGACCACTACCACAATGATAGTCACTGAGAAGAATGATAGTCAAATCTTTAGTTCAAATAATAACTTGCGCAAACCAGGTTACAAAATCGTTTCCAAAGGACAATGGAAAACACACAGAATGGTAGATAATAAGAGGAGGAAGCTTCATCCTTGATTCATGGAAGATTATTGCACCCTTCCACATGGATAATGCCGTGAAGAATGGTTGTGTAAAAACAAAATTTACAGCTGTGAACCAAAATTTTGTAAAATAACATCTGAAAACTTTTTGTGAAAGTGAAAACTAAAAACGGAAAAGACAACTATTTTTTTGTGAAACTAAAGAACAGCTAAATTTATTTTTACGAAAACTTTTTGTGAAAGTGAAAACTTTTTGTAAAAGAGAAAATTAAAAGCTTTTTTTGTGAAAAGGGAAAACTTAGAAAAAATTTTCTTCCGAATTTTTTTGTGAAATATCAAAACAAAAGTAAATATATTTTGTGAAAGTAAAACTAAAGCTTTCTGTGATGGCAAAAACTTTTGCAATTCTTTACGGGATCGTCTGTTTACGTTGTAGTTCACAACTTTCGTCTTCAGATAATGTTATCTTATTTCAAAATTCTCTATTTTACGAGTGTTCTATGCGAGATTCTAATTATTGCATTGTCATTCTTAGTAAATGTGTATTTAGTAGTTACGTAAAATATTGACTTGCTGGGTAAAGTTAAAAGAGTTTGAAATAAAAAATGCATATCAGAATTCTTGCTAACTTTTTATTATAACAGCGTTTTCATTGTACAGGAAAAATATTTAGTAGTATATGTCTTTATATATCACTGTTTTGTTTTACTTGTATCCAAACCCAATATTTTGCAGCAGTTAACCTTTTTATTACAACAGTGTGTGTTTCATTTTTTTGGAAAAGCATCACTGTTCAATAGTTTGGGTCAACTCAGTAATTACAATAATTTTGTATTACTTGGAAATGATCTAGTCTGTAAATATCTTATACACAATAAAAGTACCTTGTTATTACAAATTGTTTATTTTATTCCTAAATGAATTCCAGGCCCAATCTATTTTCAAAGTTAGAACGATTTTCTACAACTCCGTCGATGTAGTGTATTTTCCCCACAAGATTAAGCGGATTCGATCTTTACCTTCAGATTCTGTTACCATCTTTTTATATCCAGTTAGAAATTTACGCAGCCCATCGACAGAATCAGTGTGGGATTCAACAAATATTCCATATATTTGTTCGCAAACCAAGGGAGTTGTTAATACGTCCACCATCCGTAGTACAACCATTTCCCTGCTTAAATCTACACACACATGGTCAGGGAATATCGTGAAAGCACTGGTCACAAATTATACTGAAACTGGTGTGAATTCTTCAAGACTTGCCAGCACACACTCTAGGGTCAACTCTGCAAATGAAGTCACAGGTAGTCATTGTTCCCTGGTTCCAAGTTCACCAGCAGCAGACTAAGTCACAATTCAATTCTCACCGCAATTTATTCGTTTCGTCAACCAATCAGATTGTTTTTAATTCAAATGACGTCATTACCTAATGTGGAAGTATTTGTGGTCTTCTGAGAGGGTAACTTTGTTTAAAGGAACTGCTATTTTATTCATGGAGCCTACTTGTTATGCACCCCACACGACACAAGTCAACTCTTGTAAAACTTTTGCATTTTATATCTTACCTCACATTATCGACCACCAAATTCGGCTTTGGATACTTTAGATCAAGTCAAATAATCCTGGAACAGTTCGTATCCTATGCCGTATACAATCTAGCAGTAGTAGTAATATAGTTTGGCTATGGAGATGTAGTCTAAAATGGTGTATATATGACTATAACAGACAATAAGAAAACTAGGTGAGATCATTTATTAAAATAATCGAAGGTTGTCAACACTTAAAAGTTTTGCATAAGTTGTTCTCCTTGATGAAATACTATACCATTCCTAGATGTAATATTGTATTAAATTATTCTAAAATGGAAACACTTCCGACCTTAAGATGTCAACACTTGTTGTTCAGCAATGTCAGCTGTTGAATATATTTCCCTTGGCCAGGGATGTGTGAAATTTTTCACAAGACTCTCTTTCTCTCCCTCTCCTCCCCCACTCTCCTACTCTTCTTGTTTTCAATGTTAACAAATGGTCACAAGATGTGGAAAAGCATGCACTTTCGGTGCGTTGTGGTAGTTTGTTCGTGTATATGTGTGTTTCTCAGGGGTTCCCAGAGCTGTTGGCATATGCGGGAATGATCCTTCGAACATCGGACAAGCAGTAGCAGCTTGTCTCATCGTAAAGTTACGGAATATCGTTTACAATAGAGACAGTGCCAGACAAGAATGGAAATCATAACATTATGAGATGAATGAGTAAGTGTGAAGCATGTTGTTGATCCATAAAAGATGTGCAAAATACGAGGGTTCCTTGCTTTTCCACGAAAAACAAGTGTCAGAGGTCCGAGATTGCATATTTCTTCAACGTATTCACCATTGAGATCAATGCACTTTTGACAGCGTTGTTGAAGCTTCTCTAGCCCATGCAAGAAAATCCTTTGATTGTCCCTCAAACCAGGTCTCAGCAGCCTGTGTGAGGTCAGAAATGTCCTGAAAGCGGTGACCCTTGAGGTGTTTCTTCAGGTTGGGAAAAAGAAAATAGTCAGAAGGGTCCAGTTCTGGGGAGTAAGGTGGGTGGTGGACCAATTGGTATCCCAGGGTGGCCAATTTAGCACCAACAATTTTGGACTTGTGTACAAGTTCATTGTTGTTCAACAACATGATCCCTTTTGTGAGCTTGCCATGGCGTTTCCTCTTAATTGCCTCTTTCAGCTGGTGTAGAAGTTTAGCATAATACTCTCCGGTGATAGAGGTGCCATTCGGTAGGTAGACCACCATTATAATGCCATCTTTGTCCCAGAAAACGGACGGTATGACTTGTTTTGCTGATATCTGGGTGCTGAACCTTTTGGGGCGGGGGGGGGGCACTATGGCACCATTCCTTTGTTCCTTGGTTTCGGGATCATAAATATGTAGCCATGTTTCATCCTTCGTCACAAGTCTAGCCTAAAAGTCCTTTGTCTTTTCAAAATGGGTGAAAGTGGCTTTGGATGCTTCGACACGTTCCTACTTTTGATCCGGACTCAAAAGTTTCGGCACCAATTTCGCTGAAAGCTTGCGCATGTTTAGGACTGTGGTAATAATAGAACCAACTCGCTCCGTGGAGATGGCCAGTATCGACGGTCTTCAGGAAGCAGCGCATGGACAGCATCGCATGTTAGCTGGTCTGTTGAGGTTGACGGGCGCCCGCTGCGGGGCTCATCTTCCACCGTGAAATGGCCAGTCTTCAAACGCGATATCCAGGTTTTTACACAGCTGTATGAAGGATATTTCCCCCCAAGTTTTTGTCACATCTCCATATGAATTTCCTTTGCAGGCTTTCCCTGTAGCCATAAGTACTTCATAATGGTAGTCAGATCCGACGACGTGAAACTTTCTCGTGACTCTTGCATCTCACCTTCTACCTGCAATGACAGATGTTGTACAATTAGAAATCAATTGATTTTAACACAGTTACATATTAAGATATGAGGCTTTCATATACCAACAATTATATTTGTCTACTTCGATTTCAAGAAACCAAAGCCAGGAACTTTTCAGCATCCCCTCGTATCTTTTTTCCTCTGTCTTTTTCATACAAGTACATATACTCTACAAATACCCTACGATTAGCTTGTAGCTAGTTTAATTCACTAATACAACAAACAAAAGTCTTTTAGTAATGCGGCCAGTCATTGGGTAAGGTAAAACCAATACTAATTTGCCCTATAAATGGAGTATAGACTAAACTTTTAGTTTCAAACACTTGAATCACATCGTGAAACGACCACATACATTTCTAAACTACATTTAATCGTTTCCCGTCATATTATGAATACAAGTGTCTTTTCCTGGTAAAAAAATAAAATACTTTCCTTTCTACTCTCAGTTTTGATCGCTCAAGCCTGCATTTCGTCTTAGCAGTCCAAAAATATTTTTTTTAAATTAAAATATGTTTCAAGTACTTGGAAAACTACATTTGTCACTTGTCTCCCTAAAATATTAGCTACATATGTTTCAACTGGTGTCTTTTCCAGTAAAATCGTCAAGCGCTCTTGTTAGAACAGTTTTCTTTCCAAATGCACGCCTTCGCCTCCCAATACCTTTCCAAAGTATTTAACCTACATTTGTAAGAGTTTATTTCTCGTTTTACTCTCTCAATAATGTGTCAATTTCATTCTGATTTGTCTTTCACTGGTAAAAATTATATACAGTTAATCGTTTTAGTAGTGTAAAATCGTCTCCTTCGGTGATGTATATTCATAACATATTGCGTTCTGTTTACAATTCGTGTTCAAACTAGTTTAAATATGTCAGATATTTAAAAAAAATCATTGCAATCAGTTCCGTTATGATAAAATCTAAGCAAGTGACCCATTCTACTATTAAGTAGCCTCAATATACCGTTTTTCTTCTATTTTCGGGTTTGAATGACACCTCAAAAACTAGTGTTCTACATAAACTGCCTGCTAAAATGCCTCATTCCTATTCAATATAATAAAATACGGTGCTTGTTATTGGTGAATTTCGTTCAAATTGACCCTTTCCACAATATATCGTTATGAAAATTACTATTCAAAACTGATTTCTACTGGAATTACATGTTAAAATGACACTTTCGTGTTACCTATAGTTAAATACGTCACATGGAACTGCGAGTTTGATACCTAATTGGATCTTTTCGTGTTTCAACAGCGTTATTTTCTGATTAAAACAGATTTGAACACTTCTTATACACATCTAAAAGGCCATCTATCCACGTTTTTTGTCCTCTAACGAGATATCTCTTCCGTCTATTCAAATACGAAGTCGGAAGGCCTCTTATACACGTTTCCTATGCATTATTTAGCCATTCGAACCAACAAGCACTCGATCATAGGGTTTAAACAGACTTAAACACAAAGAGTATGCTTTGTTTACACTTTTGGTGCGCTATGGATCCATGTTTCTGTCCTCTTACGAGATAACAGCTACTTCATCTACACATATAGGGGGTCAGAAATCCTCTGAGACTCTTCTGTATGCATTATTTAGCCATTCAAAGCAATAAACACTCGATATTAAGGTGAATTCTGTTTGAAAACGGCGTCGCACGCAATCTCTTACAGTTTTCGTATGCTTTATTTAGCTATCTAAAGCAATATATATCCGTAATTAATAAATATTACAAGCTAAAAAAGCTCTGTATACATAGAGTGCACTTTCTTGCACACTTTCATTATGTCTTTGGAGGGCTAGGTGTCCAAACAATAGCGATATTGCAGTAATTTTGGCTTACAACAGTTCGGATCGCATTGGTTTACATGTAAATTATACATATTTCATCGTCTCAAGACTTAAAATCTCGGCCAATTACGTACGTTTCGTCCTCTCATGAGATAAAATATAGTTCGAAATTGTATGTTATGTATAGACATAGGTAGTTATATTCATTTTTAGAAATAGATATGTTCATATATGTATACATATTTCTTTATATACAGCTATCATTAAATAGATAATTTAGATATTTATCCTAACTACCAAATATCCTACGAATATCTCGTACGAAACTTCTCCATTTTCGATCCATACTATTCTCTCGTTCAAATGTTCGACAAGATTTACATAATGTTTCACAGAATACATGCATTTCTTACCTTGTCTTGTAGCATCTCTCTTTAGAGCACAAGGTTTCCGCATGTCTTGATATCCTGACGAACACTGCAATGAATAAAAGAACACAGCTATCGCGTGCCAACACATCAACAAATGTGACAGTTCTTCCTATTAATTCACACTTAAAACGTCTGGTTAGACACATCGCTCTCTCCTCAACTCTTAGATGACAAGACATCAGTCGCGCGCACACATTTTAGTTCTGGGTCAAAGGGGTTACGTTGCAGTCTGTGTGAAATCAAAAAGCAAAGATGACAAGACAACAGTGCTTTAAAGCCATATGTGAAGTATTTCTTGTGAGAAACTGTCAAAATCTCAAAATTATTAAAGCCATGTGGCCTACTTCCGCTCACATATCTGGCTTCATCTACTCCTTAATTAATTATGGGATTTACTGTTTGGAGGGGGAAGGGGGAGGGAGAGAGAGATGGCTTTTTCTTTCAACTTCAAAAATTGCACTAATTTTTGTTCCTTCTATAATATTAAGGTTCCTTCCAAAGTTCTCCAGATGTTAGCTGTTTTGGCCTCTGCAAGCAGACTATTCACAACCAGTGTGATTTAAACAGTGGCGTTCTCAACTTCGAGCAACACTTGTAAAGATGCGCAGATTCGAGTTCTGTTGCTGGTCATCTTGATTCTGGTTTTCTGGATATCTATCATATAACTTCCTTCATTCCTTATTGAATTCATTCTAATCTGGTCTAATCCATCCAATATAAATTCCAATGAGTGGTCACTATAGGCTGTTCATTAAAGTAAGATCCACTCACTATTACAATCTAAGTAATAATCATATTAACATAGAGGTAATTGTTGCATTAAGTCATAAAAACAATCAAAATATATGATTCAAACAGCTAATCTATACAGTGAATGCCGGAAAAGTTGATGGCATATTGATCATTGATTATTTAGCATATTGATACCATTGAAAACATTTAATAAATCGTAATTACCGTAAGTTTAAGTTATTCGATCAATTAAATGCCAATTTCATATACTTCTACCACATGTTCTACAAACTCCTGACTAAAACAGCAAGTGCAAATTTAGACAATATATCACAAGCCATTGTGTATAAAAACCGACAGAAGACACCCACTTCAGGGAGGCGATTCGTGCTAGTATGACTGAAGTATTATAGAAGGAACAAAAATTAGTGCATTATTTTGAAAACACCTTGTATATAATTATAAGTATTGTAGGATTATCACTACTATGCCAGTATTGTGCAAGTTAGAGGATAAATTAAGGTGCATAAGCTGTGGAAATTCGAGTTTAAAATTCATAGTTTTGTGGACGACATCAACTTTTTCTTTAGGAATGAAAAGGAAGCAAAGGGGAAATTTCAAGAATTAGTACATATTAAGGAAAAACCCGGTATCAAACTGAGTAAGGGAAAATATTGGGAATGAAAAAAAAAAGAAATCATCAATACAAACATTTATGTACAGTAACGAACAAATCAAGAATATTGGGCGTGTATTGAGAAAGATCAATAGAGGAAACAATAAACAGTAGTGCAAAGCATTTAACCAATTTACTGGTGGGAGATCTAACAAAATATGTGAATTATTTACTGGTGGGAGATCATCCTTGTTTGGCTGCATATCAGAACAACGTTTTTCACATAAGTACATTACGCAATTCTTCATAATCATGCAAATTAACGATTTAATATGTTATTGTAACATATCTATTTCTGAATTAGAAGTATTGTCAGCTATAGACATGCGACAATCATTTTGTCCATAGTTGCTTCCGTTCCGTTCATTTGGCAATTTTTCAGGAGTTAAAGTTTCGGACGATGAGTCCATGCCTTCTATATGTGAAAAGAAGTTAGTGGCAAAGATGAATTAAATATTGATCATTAAAAACAGAACGCAACTGTCGCAGTTCTGTATTATCAGGAATTGATGAGAATATAAAGTGATTTAGAAAATATGAAGAGAAGAGGGGAGATGGAAAATATCAGCTGCTGAAAGGTGACTTGAATCACTGAGATGTTGTGAGTGTGACTGTATTTATGATAATTTATTATATCGGAATTGAACTGTTGTAGAATTTATTTATTTTTTACACGCAGAAAATACTTTCTGAAGTATGTCAATGATTGTAGGTATTTTGTCTAACAGTTTGGGTGTAGTCTTGAGAGTATTCAAATCATCACTGAGTGATAGAAGCAGTTCATTGCTGGTTAAATCTTGAAAAATCTTAAAAAATTCTTTGAATATGTCTCCAACGGTGACATTTGAAGTGTTTGTAGAGGCTGCCGGAGCAGTGACTGCAGTAGGTGAAACAAATTTTTGAGCTCCCTGAGGAGATGTCTTGTGAGTATTTGTCCCCTTAGATCTAGCTTCAGATTGCTTTTGTATGATTTTTTGAAGAGTTTTGCACCCTCTGTAATTAGCTGTATGGGTGCCGCCACAGTGTACACAGTGGGGTGGTTCATCGGAGTTTTTCTTTGGACATTGTGTAGATAAATGAAGCTGTCCACATTTGACACAGCGAGGTAAGTTATAGCACGATGACTGTACATGTCCGATGCGCTGACATTTATGACATTGGAGAATAGACGAACGTTTGTAAGGTTCCACTTTGATAACATGATGGACTAAGTAGCGTATAGAAAGTATTTGAGATGAATGTTCATCTTGACGAATTGTTGCAAGAAACAGTGGATATCTAATTTGAGTCTTGGTGGTATTATCCTTACCATGCATTTGCGTGACAGAAACAACAGAGAATCCTTGTAAAACAAGATCTGCAATAATATCTTCAACAGAAGTGTCTAGTGGCAATTTTCTGATGACAACTTTTGTGGTACGATCTGATCTTTTGTTTTCAGTAGCAAATTGAACTTTTTGCTGAATACAAAAAGTTTGAAGCTTGTCAAAATCATGTTTTGTTTTGGTCTGAAATTTAATAAAATCAGAGGTGTGTTTGATGACTGGACGATCCTTACAGATAGCAGATAAGCTTTTACAAAATGTATATCTCTCGGTGATGCCGTACAAGAATAAAGCAGGTGGATATGGAGTGCGAGCAATAGCAGGCTTATCATGATTAGCTGTGGTTTTAGAAGAGTCTATATTATCTGAAGTTAGTGGTTGAAATGAATTTGAGGTAACAATTGGTGTATTGTCAGTTGAGACTGTTTGTAATTTAACAGACTTCTTTGGAAAATGAAAATCATCAACGTCCATAGACGGAGCATCAGGTGTCCCATAAAAGGGCCGATTTGAACAAGTGCTTTGTAAGACGTCAAAGTTTAGAGAGGAAGACGAGGAGGACTTTGAAACATTACTAGATGTAGCAGCCTTAGCAGCAGCCTCTTTAACACGTGCAGCTTTTATGCGTGCTGAACGTTCATGACCCGCAGGCATAGTAGCATCATTATTATAGGCTCTATTATATTGAGAAACTTCTCTAGGACTCAAGCAGAACTTGAAATCGGGCTTCTTCATATCTTCAACAAGAGTGGCAACGCTTTTTATTTCAAAACTCATAATTATTCCGGTTTTTAGCTGGAACCAAGCAGAACAAGCTCCTCACGCTTCGGATCCTATTACTCGAATGTCGCCATAGTTGCACATAGTACTAATCAGAATTTATAAAGCGTAATACTGTACCCAGTACCCTGATATTTGCCCTTTTCTTTTTTAGATCGAACCAATCAGAAGAGCGTTTGAAGCTCGTCGCAAGAAAAAGAAGAAGATGACAGAACCTGAAGTAAGTAGTAAACTTTCTTCCATCTTTTCAAATGGAATTCACACTCCTCTGATTCAATATAACAGCATTGGTATCCGAAGCTCTTTTGAAATGCATGTGACGATCTTTTGTTATATACAGTATAACAAGTAAATATATGGTGTAGTAAAAAGTAATCCATTATTTTTGCATGACATTGAAGGCTTGACTTACCATAGTTAGAATGATCCGATTTAGGTCACATATGCGCCGTTTTGTTCGATAACGTGTTGCCATTTGGAAGGTAATATCATAATGCCTCTCTCATAGAAGCCCTTGTCCCTATTGGCAAAAAATTGAGACAGTCGATGTTCACAAGCCTCTCTTGACGCGAATTTTGCATCAGCAAACGTGTTCGCCATGGACAGGAACAGATGGTAATCACTCGCTGCCAGGTCCGGACTATAAGGTGGATGCATAAGAACCTCCCAACCAAGCTCCCGGAGCTTCTGGCGAGTCACTATCGATGTGTGTGGCCTGGCGTTGTCCTGGTGGAACACAATGCCTCTCCTATTGGCCAAAGCTGGGCGCTTCTGGGCGATTGCTGCCTTCAGACGGTCCAATTGTTGACAGTATAGTTCCGAGTTAAGGGTTTGGCCGTAGGGGAGCAGCTCATAGTAGATAATTCCCTGCCAATCCCACCAAACACACAGCAAAACCTTCCTGGCCGTCAATCCTGGCTTGGGCACCGTTTGCGCCGGCGCACCGCGCTTCGACCAAGACCGTTTTCGCGTGACGTTGTCGTAAGTGATCCACTTTTCATCACCAGTCACCAACCGCTTCAGAAATGGGTCGCTTTTGTTGCGATTCAGCACCGATTCGCAGATGGAAATTCGATCCATGAGGTTTTTTTGCGTTAACTCGTGTGGCACCCATACATCAAGCTTCTTTGTGTATCCAGCCTTATGCAAATGGTTCCACACGGTTTTTTGTGCAATGTTTAGCTCTTGGGCAATCGAAACAGTGCTTACATGACGGTCGGACGCGACAATGTCCATGATTTTATCGACATGTTCGACACGTGGCCTTCCAGTGCGTGGTACATCTTTGACGTCAAAATTACAGGCACGGAATCGACGAAACCAAAATTGCGCGTGATTGGCTGTTACAGTATCAGGACCATAAACACTATTCACATTTGCAGCCGCCTGGCTTGCGTTTTCGCCTTTATCGAAGAAAAACTGTAAAATATAGCGTATTTTCTCTTTGCTAGTGTCCATTTTGACGCGCGCTCACACAACACTGACTCAACACATCACAACTATCTGAACAGTGTTTGTAGTACGCAATCTCATCGTTTGAACGCCATCTCGTTGAACCCGATCGGACTTATACAACGCGAGATACAGATCACTGAAGCCATCTATTGGCAAAATAATGGATTACTTTTTACTACACCAGATATATCGATGATGCAGAGCGGTTTTTTGACCAAATTTGACAGAAGAGTAGGGAACATCTGGAAACGTCCAGAAAACACCATTAAAAGTGTTTTCGTTCATAAAGACGGACATACTGGCAAAAAATCCGATCCATAAGAATAGGTACTTAATAGTGTGATCTAAGTCTGAAAACAAGTTTGTTTGTAAAGCGCTTAAATGAATCGAAAACATGTACTTGTGAATGGATATTGAGTGTAGTACACTATAAGTTAAAGGGTAAGTTCGTCATAGCCACCATCTTGAATTTTAGTCGATTTTTTAAATAGAAAGGGAGTTTTGTAATATATTAATCTGGGTTGGAAGTTTGGCAAAAATACATTGGTGGAGTCAGATTTTTCTACAGTTACTTTTTGTGAAATATAATGAGATATGACATTAGTATTCGTAGTTAATTCAGTTTTAAAATACTGTTCTTTTTTAAATTGTGCAATAAATGATAACACCCGCAATGAGTACTACACATAATTTTCCCAGTACTCACTAGTATGCATTACGTTTCCCTGCACATAGTTTATAAGCTTTTAGGTAGAGAGAGTGCTGCAGTCTCAGAATAATCACAGGGTATATGCTGTGATTTATTTTAGTTTATGAATCTTTAAGCGGAGAATATGTTTCCATTAAATTTTAATTCATGTTTTATTGACGTAATTTAATTTCTACAAAAACAAAAATCGTACCTGTATTTCAGTGAGGCAATAACAATGACGTACACATAATTTGTTGCATTGAGGGGAAAAAAACAAGAGATTGTTGAGACTTATACAACTAAGAAGCATCTACAGGGTAAGTCAAAATGATATTCCCGATTTCAATGATTATTATTTTCCTTTTAATAAGACTGAAATAAACAGAGATTACATATACTGAGTGACCAACTGAAAAAGTTTTTTATAACATATTGTAAGCGTTCAATGTGCGATCCACATGTTGCACAACACATATCTATTCTATAGCAAGTTCCTGCCAAATTCTTCCTAGCATGTGAGAGTCAACGCGGGCCATATCTGCAGCGATGGGGTCACGCAATTCAACCACTGTTCTAGCAAATGATGGCACAAATACACCATCCTTGATGAAACCCCAGAGGAACAAATCACAAGGGGTGGTGGCCATTTCATCAATTCTTAATCTCCCAATTCAATTCTGTTGGCCTGTAGTAGCCATATTGCTCACTTTGACCAAACTTCCTCCTGGTGGACGCAAGCGCAACTATGGCTCTGCGATAGATAGGAGGGAGAAAAACTTTTTGAGATTATATTCCAGAAAAAAAATACATCTGAAGGAAAAGCTCATTACTTTTCAAGAAACAAATGAACGAAATCGGGAACATCATTTTGACTTACCCTGTATATCAGTCAGCAATGAGGTACGATTCTATATAAGACTCCTTATGAGACTTACTGTATACATCGAAAGGTCAAACCTTGCGTCCTTGCCTCTGAAAACATGTTAAATCTCACATTACTCGAGACCTGCACTAAGACACTCCCAGGATTCATACACTTGTTCCCGATCAAGTGGAACCAAAATTATTTGACTGTAATAATCTCAACGGGGTAATTGCGAAATTAAATAAATAAACGAAACGGAAGTAGATGGTATACGCTAATGTGTAAGATTAATCAGAGTGTATATGGCTGCGTATAACTCCGACTACAACCCTGGTTAGAAATTTTTCTTTCTTCTGTTTATGTGCACCCGCACTGATAAATTTTGCAAGCTGTTGCATAAGTAGATTTTGTACAGAAATATACGCAATATGTAAAAATAAAATCCACACTCACAAAGTTGTTTTTTTTTATCAATCTGCCTAACGATGATTTGAGCAAATCAATTGCAAAACGTATGTCCATTCTGGCACTTTTCCAAGAAATAAGGAAACATGAAAAACATTTTAAAGGGAATGAATTTTCTCTTTAAGATTTAAAGGGTAAATAATGAAGATTTATTCTATGATCCATAGGCTAATATTGAAGCTTAAGATATGAAGAGTCCAGGGATACAATATCTAATGTTTTCCCTAATTTTTGTTCATGACTTTGTAGTTGGACTACTCGTTTGTTTTGTTGGTTAATGTCTTATAACCTCTTCTATATACGGTCTATATTTGAAAGTAGGAACGATGTGTTTAGAGGTAGAGGTTTTGCCAATCTTTGTTAGGAATAGATGAATCGTTAACTAAGTTTAAGAGTTTTAAGATACATCATATTTGTTAAGTAACGATTCCACACTACTATTGGTGTGTCTCACAAACCTTCATTAAGGATTCTTAATGAAGGTTTGTGAAACACACCATTAGTAGTAAAATAGTTACGCATTATGAAGTAGCGTGATGCGTAACTACTTTTGGAACACCCTGTATTACTTGATTATTAGTACTCTCAGGATACAATGTTGTTTGCTTTTCTCCTTTCGTTTAGATATTCAGATTGGACACTTGGAACAACATTAATCTTTCATTTTTATTTATTTCTGTTGTAGACATAATAGTCCGAGGAAAAATGACAGACGACATTCATTCTGACTTAATAGCGTTTTCGCACCTACAAGGACATACACATAGAGACGATTTGTTAAAGTTTCGATTTATTTTATCTTTTCTGACATAGTGACATAAGTATACTTTTTATACATATCCTCAAGTTAGCATCAAGGAAAACAAATGTTGCCAGGTAGCTTCCAAAAGACCGTTGTGTATGGGTAATTATTAAGGAATAGATTTTTATTGCAGTCAATTCAGCGTTATGGTTGTGACATTTGTACAATATTACGTACCAATTAAAAGATTGTAAACAAACCGAACATATTCGTGTAAAGTGCATAATATAAGTTCGTTATAGGAGAAATACCAGAAAAAAATCTTACATAGAAGCAAATCTTAAAAGAGAAATAAACAGATTTATTCGTGTTACGGTTGTGACAATAGAAAGACACACATTCACCCAAATTTGAATTTTTGTACCCTCCTATAGGTAATACAAATGATATAAAATATTAAGAGTAAAGAACATACAAGCAATAAGATTATGAAAGTTTAAAATTAGTTATGTTGTTCGATTTGTGAATAAAAAATACAATAATGTGTCACGGGCGTGATACCCTGTTACGGTCGTGACAAATTCCCACATTAATGGTTGAACTCAATGAATTCTTGAGTTTTAGTCATTCCAAACACTAATCATTTCTAATAACAACATAACACACAAAGAATTACAGCTTCTCTAGTATGAGTAGCGTACAATAAGCTATCAAAAGCCACAACATTGCTTACGGAACTTGTAACTTCATCGCTGCAGTAACAAATGTTCGTCAATGGATTTTACCCGTTCAAGTTCAAGACAGTTTTCATCATCTACCTCTCGAAGATCCCTTCTCATCTTGTCATCCTAACGACGTCTCTCTCTTTCCAATGGCTTCTTTTCTTCCGGCTTGCCAACAACGATACTATATAGTCTTCGTGTCCTCTCCTTCCGAGCTACATGGCCTGTACATCTTAACAGTCGTGATTTCATTATTCTTCGAGTGTCGGGTGATCTTTAATATGTTGGCAATGACAAAATATTGCATCTCAGTTTGATTGAATTTATTTATGGGCTTCAAGCCAACTTTGGCTCAGGTTGCATCACAGTCTGCTTCGTAATTATGCCCTACTGTTAATATTTGTAGGTATTTTACAAAATAAGTTTTCAAAATAGCCTTAATCAATACCAGCCATCATGTGACAACAACTATTAATTGCTTTACGAAATTCTAGGTCTCCTACAATAGCTTCTTTTGATTCTCATGATACGTCCAGTGGAGATGTTCTCGGGATATCAGCCAGGTGAAGTCCGACGATAGAACCGACGTTTCAAGAACAGACATTGTTCTCATCTTCAGGGCAAGTGTACTGAGACCAGTTCAGGTGTACTATATATAGTAACGATAGGGGGCGGAGCTTAAGAATCCGTGTCTCTGATTGGTTGGCCTATAGCTTGACGCTGATTGGTCGTTTTCATGTATGCTTTCTTTATGACTGGTGTCCAAGTCTGACTAAGTTGAAATCCTGTATCTCTGTTGACATTATTAGGTTCTTGTAGTATGGCAAGTGATTCTTTTATGATCCTATCCCAGTAATTGGAGCTCTTTGAGATAATTTTAGTGTCAGAAAATAAAATTCTATGTCCTTCTGTTATGCTGTGTTCTGCCAGGCCTGATTTCTCCGGATAAAATAGCTTGATGTATCTTTCATGCTCCTTGCATCGATGTTCTACTGTTCGTCCTGTTTGTCCTATGTATGTTTTTCCGCATTCACAAGGAATGCAGTATACTCCTGGTGTCTTAAGACCCAAGTCGTCTTTAACTGGACGAAGTAAGTTTCTGATTTTTGACGGCGGTCTGTGAATGGTTTTGATGTTGTGTCTCCTCAGGATTCTCGCAAGCTTTCCAGAAAGTTTACCAGTGTAGGGCAATGGTATTGCAGTATTGCACAGTATTGCAATGGTATTGCACAGACGAATAAATTTATATTCTATAATACATAAAAATTAGTCAGATGGCATAACTAAAAACGTACGTCAGATGTCTGTTTCTCCTGGATTGGCTCTATATATTTTTATCCATTACTTGGTAGACCTGAAGAAAGTACTAATTTTGGCCGATCACGGAATATAACCTAATATTCACCCACTCTAGCCAGTAGTTGGCACCTTCATATCCGGTTAATGGCATTTTCGTTCACTAGATGTTTTTGAGTAAATGCGAGGGGGGTAAAAGAAACTGGAATCATTCTTTGGTGGGTGGGCTTCTGCCGCTAGATTAATCTTGCAGAGACTCTTCTCAGTCTTCTGTATCAGTCTACAGGCCGGTGTTTTCGAGAGAAGTCGTGGTGCCACGTAGTAAGCTTTTTTGTTAAGCGTCTCTCGATTGTTCGGCGATTTTTGTTATGGCTGAAAAGTAGTAACAACGTGCGGCTGTGAAATTCTGTTTTCTGTTAGGGGAAACGGCAGATAAAACAGCTGTAATGGAGGAAAGGAAGCTGCTCTGGGGAAAACACAAGTTTACGAGAATGGTGAATTGTCACTTGCAGATCAGTTTCGGTCAGGGTGACCAGCGACCTCCCGAACAGATGAAAACATCGCGAGAATTCGTGAACTGAGTTTGGAAGACCGTCGCAGAACCACTGACAAACTTGTTGATTTGTCTATTTTGTCTTTGAGTTCCGGCCAACAGACTTTGAGCGAGGAATTGCAAATGAAATAAGTTGCAACAAAATTCATGCCTTGCCTGCACACGGCTGATAACTTTTAACCAAAAACAAAATGACCCACCTTTTTCATCCCTCATATTCAACCGATCTTGCTCCGTATGACTTCTTCTTATAATCCCCAGAATGAAAGAAAACTTTTTTGCGGTTGTGGAAGAGGTGAATTTAAAAAAAAAGGACGTAGGCATTAACATTTATCACTTTACAAGAATTTCAGGATTGTTTCGTAAAGTAAAACACACACACACATTTAGACCGGTGCATTGTATCAAATGGACAATACTTTAAGGAGATTCAATATGTAACACCCAAAAATAAATACATATATTTTTATTTTAAAATTCCGGTTTCCTTTGGCTAGCCCTCGTATATCATTTCAGATCTAATGTCAGTTCAAAAATTCAAGGTCAACTTCCTTTGCCTTTTGTTTCATTAACACAAAAGTAGTAGCAGGCCTAAATCTATTCATTTATCTGAAAATTATTAGCGACTTGAATGTGTACTGTACTAGTAGTTGGCACTACTGAGACCAGCAGTTTTAACTACTGCCAAGCATTTGTTCCTGTGAAGCAATGTGCTACGTGAAAATGCTAGCCATAATATGATATTTATGTCTTAAAGATCAGAATGGCTAAGTTAGATATCTGAAAATTCATTTTTAATTGCTAAGTATTGTTTCTCTTGCCAATAAATTGACTCTGTAGGAAAATAGCATACCAGTCATTGACACCCCCTAGTAGCACTAATTGGTTTGAGTAATTTATATAATGATGAATCCTAGAAGGTACCTAAACATCCTTCTAGATGTTGAAGAATGAAAAGCCTACAATTATTTCATTATAGCACTAAATAACTAGAGAAAAATGAAAGAATAGTTCTTAGCTTATCTGCATCGAATTTATAGGTTTATTTTTAACTTAACGAAGCCTTCTTGAAACGATCACCTTAACCACGACCAATATCAAAGATGATGTGTGCAGAAGTCATCAAAGAAACAATAAGCAATATGTCGCGAACAATAAATATCAATTTCGCCAAACTATTTTCGACCTTATTTAAAAAGAAAATCTTGAGAGAGCCAAGAAAACTGATCAGTGCCAAGTTCAGCCATTAGACCCTATATCTTAATATCAAATTTTTTACATAAAACGAAATATTAGATGAGTTTTTCCCCGTATCGGAGTGTATTTTTCTCACACCAGCAATGACGTAAACATCTCTGTTCCATATTTTCACATGAATATGTTTAAATAGTTTATTTAGTATAAATATTCAAAAGGCAGTGTAAGTCAACAAAGTTTCATGACAAAAGTGAATAGCTACTGCGCGTTGCCTACTGTATAGGATATTGTTGGTTTTGACATGAAACAATCTTTAGCATGGTATGTGCTTTTATTTTCAGTTCTGCAAAATTTGTTCCGCAAACATTAATTTATCTTTACGAAATGGAGCGAAAAAAAGCTGTTTTTGCGTGCAATCTAATAAAAATATTTTCTCGGGATAAAATATAATAACCTAAGATTTGCCTTTATAGTAAGGTGACCACATAATTTCAGTGATTCCTGGGAGAATCGGGAGGACTTCTAAAAATATGGGCATCAGTTTCCAACTGTATGTACTTGTAATGTTTTTGGAAAAGAGAAACAACAAAAAGAGCACATTTCAAGGCTTTAGCGATAAAGTAGAGAATACAGAATGAGGACCCCTGAAAGAGCCTGGTAGCCCTAGACAGAAGTCGCTTTCAAATATTGTCATTATTTTTGAAGGATATTTATTCTTCAAATCGGGGAGAATACCGGGTAGAAAAATACCCGAATAAATGCCTTAATTCGGAAAATCTCCCCGGAAACAGGGGGTTAATGGTCACCCTACTTAACATAACAAAATCAATTATTTAATTGTATGTATACATCAGTGCCAGATCTAGAAATTTTCCTATGGGGGCCAAAGTAAAATTTTGCCGCCCTTACTACCACCCTTTTGTCACCCTTTCCATAGTTTTTTTTTTAAAGCCAAACATGACCGACCGACGCGACGAGCACAACATTATCTCGCATCACGTAGTCTGTTTTCATCTCTGGAGCCTGTCGTGGCATCGCTATTACTAACTCCAGTAAGATACCTGAATATCTTACTTGAATTGCGGTTTTAAATTTTAAAGATGAAGGTAGGTTGTATGAAATAAAAATTTCTTAGCGCGCCGGTATTGAAATTTTGAACATGTTTAGGTCAATTTCAATTTAATAGGCAAACTTACTTCCTTTTTAGGAGCTTTTATTTTTTTATTTTTAGCTGTTTGCCGCCCCTAAACTTGCCGTCCGTGGCGCTTGCCCTCTTCCCCCCTTTAGATCCGGCACTGCTGTACATTTCTGTCGCTGAGAGAATATATATTATGAACTTGTTCCCTGAGTCGTAGCATTAGGGGCCGATTGCAAAGACGCGTTTAGACTTAGTCTAAGTTGGGCTTAGGCTTAAACATCAACGTGGAATGCATCAGTTAACCTAGAACCATTGTATAGCCTACGTCTACGTCTTTCCAATCGGGCGCAAGCCTCTATCCTCCATCTCTTCTTCTTTTCTTGCTTCTTCACCATGTTTGATTTTAATTTCCTTACCGTTTCTTTTGCCTTTTTTTCAGAAGTTTTTCTTTTCCTTCCATTCTTTTCTTCATCGTTAACTTGCATTCTATTTCCTCTCTTCCTGTTTCTTCGTAATCACACTTTGATATTTTGATCTACACATATGCAGAGGCGGATTTACACTTCTGCCGCTTAAGGGCTAGCGACAACTTGCAGTCCCCATCAGTTACCCCGGTCCCAATATGTATTGGAGGATATCGGACCTCCAATATATATAAAATACGAGTTTTTTTAGATTTTTCAAAAAATCATAAAATATTAAGGAAGTGATGTTACATACATCACTTTGGTACATACTTTGATATGTCAATAGTGACCAAAAATTCAACTTTGATTTATTCAGTCCCTTCCGGGCGAAAAAGCGCCCTGAAAACCGGAATTGTTTTTATTTCAACAATCACATTTGGATACCATTTTGACTAGTTCGATTATGTTTTGGGGTTTTCATGCAGAGGACTAAAATTATAAAGCGGATTTTAAAGGAAAGAATGGTGTTTGTTTTAATGCCCTATGATAGCACAGTCCGCAGATACTATATTTTCCATAAACATCTGTTAACACAAATTTTTGCGTGTACCGCAATACCTAATATTGCTGCTATTAATTAATAGATTTGTGTAAAAATTAAATAATTAAAGTGTATGCGTGAACAAACGTCTATAGCATATTTTCAAATTTTAAAAAATCACGAATACATTTTTATATATAACAGGAAAAATATCAGGCATAAAATATTCATACTTTGCACGAAGACATGTTGGACTAAAGTCCGCTTTTGTGCAAAGTATGAATATTTTATGCCTTATATTTTTTCTGTTATATATAAAAATGTACTCGTGATTTTTTTTAAAAATTTGAAAATGTGCTATAGACGTTTGTTCACGCATACGCTTTAATTCTCCTTTTGAAGTATTCTTATATACTTAAGAGATATAAATATTTAATATATATATATATATATATATATATATATATATATATATATATACAATATATATATATATATTGAAATGGATTGAGCAGCTAAGCTGTGCTATTTCAGATGAATTGATCTACAGGTATCGTGCACCAAGTGCTTGAAACTTATTGTATCTACTGTTTTATTCCAATTTTCGTTTGTGGGGGCACACACACTATTTGGGGGGAACGTCCCCTATGCTCCGTGGCTACACCCCTGCTGCTATCCTCCCACAACTTCCTCTTCAAATTAACTTCTGAATATTCTTCCAAACTTTTTTTTTAAATAACGGTGTACGTTTGTCTATTTCTTCAATTAGTTTCTCATTGTCTTTATCACTAATTAAAGATATGCTTCAAGACGGCTTCCAACACACTTCTGTTTTCACACTGCAAAGGGAGAATAATCTTTTCTCTGAACGACAGTTCTGTCGCCAGTGTGCGGCCTGCCATTTACTTCCATGCATTTTGAGGTCTTGGGCGACTGTTTTGTCTCCGAGCTGTCTCCTTGCAGTTTTCCTGCTCGGCGACATTTCTGTCTCTGTCGCCGCAGTGTGCGGGCTCCCATAAGACTCAATGCATTTAGGCTGAGAGACAAAACTGTCGCGCGACAAAAAGTCCACAGTGTGCGGGGTACTTAACATATACATTTGTATAAAGCATTTAATGTTAAAAATAATGTTGTCTACTAGAGCTTTGAACATTAAGTACAAGAAAATACGTAACGCTTATCCACAAAAGGGTATGTATCGAAAGAAAACAAAGGTGTATGTTTCGAACACTTGATTTGACTACAATAAAAACTTACATAGAAAAAGAACTCTAACGAATTAGAAATGTTCTAATGGAAAATACAAGTGGGCTTTGGCAATTAAAATAATTTTCTTCGTGAAAAAGAGTTTGAAATTGATTCTATTACATCATCAAAGTCCACCTTTTTGGGTATCCCGGATTCGATAGTCGAAACTTCCGTATTCCTTAAACGTTCCTCAGTCATGATAGATCTTGTGAAGCATTTCAATCTTTTCAAGATGGACAACGACCTTTCCGCTGGACCCAGGAATTGCCAAAAAAAAAAAAAAAAAAAAAAAAGTTTTAGAGCTAACGTAAGTCAACGTAAGGATATGAAGTTCATTCTCACTTCGTAAAGTTTGAATATGGTTTTTGAACGTTCAACCAATCTTTAAAAAAAATTAAACACTCGTTTACAAAATCTTACGTAGTTGGTAGATCTATATTGTAAAAAGTACACAAGTTCAGTTGTGTTCCATTACTGTGTTTATGTCAGGGTCTTCTTTGCCAGAGCTAATTAAATATCTAAACAACGAGTTGAGATCATCGTATACAGTTTTGATTCTTTCCATTTCGTTACTTAATGTGTCAATTATTGCAGTTAATTGCAGAATTTGAGTTAAGAAGCAATGTTGCGCCCCAATTAGTCTTTCAGAACGGCTAAAATCTAACTTTGAAATGTCTTGATTTTTATTCAATTGTTTATGACTTGCTCTCGAGTTTTATTATTGACAGGCCACAAAACAGGATCAAACAAAAAATCTTTCTCATACTTTTCGGAGTGTTCTGTAGGGCTTTTCTGAGAAATTAAATTAGAAAACTCTTTGTTGTCTACCAGTTCAGTATGTTTAGGTTCACACTCAATTTTCGAGTCTTTGGAACCATAGCCCTTTTGTTCTATTGTTGACGTTCCAATTTCACCGCTAGTTACAAATTCTACTGCATTAGGAGATTCTGTAGCTGGGTTTAATTCGTCGTGGGATAATTCTATTGTTTGTCCAGATTTTTGGGTTTCCACGTTGCTTTTGCTATCAGGTGATCCTGATCCATGTCCAGTTTCTGATTTTCATAAAAAGTTAAATATTTTTGTAGTCTCCTTTACTACTTCCTGTTCTTTTTCTAATGTTTCTAATGTTGCTTTTCTATAAGCAGCATCAGTGAAAAACTTCTTACCGTCACTCATGGTTTATTACTAGTATAGCACGCACACGTAATTAATCTTTGTCGCACTTTTTTATGTGATGTGGTTAGGAATGAGGCAGAATTATTATTTTACTAGCTGCTGAACATTTTCATTAAATTTAAAAGAAAATCGAACTATATCTAAAGAACACAACTCATTACTAGTAATTGTTTTCCGTGTGAATTGGGTTCGAATAGCGTCATGGTTCTTCACAACTGGTGTTTGATTAAAATAGCATACTTATTCATCACAATAACGCATAAATTACGTGTTAAAAATGTAAAAATACTTTGGAGTTAGATAGTGACAATGTTGTTACCCACTTAAGGCAATAATTATGAAAGTTATAATTACTTTTCTGTTTTCCAAACGCTGAAAGGTCACGGCTCCCTATCAACTCACGTTCACTGCCTCATTTTTAAAACTAGAATTCTTCCTAAGAAACTCAGCAGCTCCATGTTTATTATAAATGTAATAGCAACATTTCACTTTCTTGGTAAGCCAAACTTCTTCACTTTATTTGCATATTAAAATATTTAAGTAATACGTGAAAGTTTACATTTAGTTCTCGAACTTTTCTTCTTAAAGAATTAACATAGATTTCTTATTAACTTGTCCTGCAATTCACAGATATGTTTAATTTCTGCGGAGCTTTCCGCTTTTCATAACAAGACGAGACTTAAAGATCACTGTTGTAACTCGTAGAGATTTGAAACTGGCCAACATTACCAGAGGTATCTTCCCCAGTTGACTCAAATAGAATTCCATGACATTTTTGTATACTATTTTAACACAATATGAAAGCAAATTTTACATTGTTTTTGCTCCAACACAATATTTTATCAGAATTTCCAACAAAGAACGCCCATGTTGTGGTTTTCAGGGAGGGAGAGGTACAAGGACAGCGCCCATACACTGCCCATACTGCTTTCCTTTTTACGTTTTGCCCCTCATTTTGTGCCGTATTATAAAGGGAACCAAGAAAGTTTTGTCGCTTTTTGTGGAGATCTGTGTTCAATTGGCCCTCACACCGTGAGTTGAATTCGAATGGAGATCAGGCGAAGGTCAGTTGTTGGTGTGGGTATAGCCAATATACTACCTGATTGTGGCAGTTCAGTTACACCGTGAATGTGCAGAAGGACAGAGTGAACATGAGACCTCCACAGAGCGTCATAAGGGCGTGTATTCTGTACGATTTCAAACTGGGGTCAAACGCAGCTGCAGCGGGGCGGAAGATATGCCAGGCCTTTGGTGAGGGTGTCGTGACTACGCGGACAGTACAGTGGTGGTTTACCAAGTTTAAGGACGGTAAGGGAACACTGGAAGACGCACCACGTGCAGGAAGACCAACACAGGTACCAAATGAAGATCTTCAGGCAGCAATTGAGGCGAACAGTGGCCAGACATGTGAGGAACTAGGACTACAATTCAGTGTGAGTAGAGAAACCATTCGGCAGCCTCCATCAACTTGGGAAGCACTACAAGTTGGGTCAATGGGTCCCACATGATTTGACTCCGGGCCAGAAGGCAACGCGAGCAGACACCTGTGTTTCTTTGCTGTCTCGTCTGAGGAAGGAGCCATTTCTGGACAGGATGTTGACATGTGATGAGAAGTGGGTCCTGTACGAAGCTCCACGGCGCCATCATCATTGGTTAGCATCCCATGAACCAGTTCCAAAACAGCCGAAACCAGCACTGCACTAGAAGAAGGTCCTCTTGTGTGTTTGGTGGACTGCTCGCGGGATCGTGCATCGGAAACTGCTACCACCTGGTCAGAGTATCAATGCAACTGTGTAATGTCAGCAGTTAAGCCGTGTTCAAGAAAAACTCAGAACTCTGGAGCGCAAAGTGGTCCTCCA
Source organism: Lepisma saccharinum (assembly GCA_022664845.1). Classification (NCBI taxonomy): domain Eukaryota; kingdom Metazoa; phylum Arthropoda; class Insecta; order Zygentoma; family Lepismatidae; genus Lepisma; species Lepisma saccharinum. The sequence continues at coordinate 3,423 of JAGDQP010005533.1, read as the reverse complement.
TTTAGAGGACATCGCTAAGCCCCACGTGGCTAGGATGACCCGGAACACTATTCTACGCCTTGGATGGGAAACACTATTGCATCCGCCATGCTCCCCGGACATTGCACCGTCCGATTTTCACTTGTTCCATTCCTTGAACAATCACCTTAGAGGACGCCACTTCAAATCTCTAGTAGAGGTGCAAAATGCACTTGATACCTTCTTCGCTTCACTGCCCACCAAGTTCTACCGCGATGGAATCCATGGCCTTCCAGAACGTTGGCAGAAAGTCGTCGATGCTGATGGAGACTATTCTTGGTCTTCCAGGTACGTCTTAGGTGACATATCGATGTTCGAAGGTGGTGGGTGAAAAAGCTACAGAACTTTCTTGCTTACCTTATAGTATAAACCTAGGGGGAGCGAGCGCCCTAATCCCCCATGATGTTCCCAACTACTGTAGTAAAATATTACAACATTTGGAAGTAGAAATTAGAAACTTATAAATGGAGCTTCAAACTGAATAGGAAAACGACACTATGGCTGGTTATATTCAGCTTCATCGCCAAACACAACCACTAGTATCGTAATAAGAAAAGTTCAGTTTGGCTATCTCGTTTACAGGTAAGGGATACTAACTACTGTATGTATAGGGCGCGGCATCTCTGTACGCCTTTCCCCATGGGCGGCACACGCGGTCTCCGCCTCTACATTCTGCATTCTGCCTCCACATCAAGTAAACTGCCAATATTTTTTTTTCAAACATCATATTGAATTTTTTCATATTTTCAAAATTTTACCGCTCCCGAAATTGGTCAAAATTTGCCGCCCTGGGCTGTAGCCCTTGTAGCCCCCTCTTAAATCCGCCACTGTACATATAACAAAACTCGTTTTATTTTCTATCTCTTCATCTTGCGTTGTTCTGAACGATGTATCTTCCCGCTGAAACTCTTCCAGTTGATTCTGCACTTCCATAACTACTGGTATGTGTGTACTCGTAGTTTTGAAAACAATTTTGTTTGTTCCTGCAATTCCTCTATTCCCGTTATACACCTGTCCGTACTAGAAGCAATATCTTCTCTTTCTACCCACTTACTTGTTGCTCGATTACTTTTCACTAGCGTTTCAGATACATATACTATAATAAATAGAGTCCGAAAGTTTGTCAAAATGCCTTCTCGTTTCCGTTGCGAATTATTATCATATAGATAATAGGTAACTTTTTTACTCATCGTAGAAGTGTTTAAAGAGGTTTTTCATTTTGCCATATTTGGCCTGTTTTACCTTCTGTTGCCTTTTTCTAAACATAATGCCTTATTCTGCCTTTTAATGTATTTTAGTCTTTTTTTTTTGCATTAAGGTTAATATTAAGCAACGATCTCCAACAGAAAATGGCAGCACTATCTCCATATACGTCTAATGTATTTTTATCGTTGCACGAAATTTCAATGCTGCTTCTACAAATTCAAGCCTAGAGAGTTCAAATTTTCAGAGAAGAAAGTTCATAACGAATTCAAGAGTGCGATCAATACCAATTCTCTATTTTCCTTTTTGTTCATTGTTGAAAGAGCTTCATTGTTGTAAGTGTTGGTATTCACAACAACGATCAAGTGATTTGAACAATGAAGAAGAACATTATATTGATATTATTCAAAAAGTCATTATATTGAAATGTGATTTTTTTCTAGGAATATAATCTAATATTCAACTTATTTTGTAAGTTGAATATTAGATTATTAATACAATTTCCCTACTTGTAGCTATTAATACAATTTCCCTACTTCAAGCTGTTCACAGTTCGAACAGGTTTGTCATATTTATGACAAACTGATCGTGGGATCCCGGGCTCGATTCCCGGCTCAGCAAATGGATTTTTTTCCCAATGGTATGGAACGGTGCCCACCCAGCATCGTGATGCAATTGAGGAGCTGCTGTGAATGAAAGACAGTAGCGATCACAGTTGAGAGCTTCGGCTCTCCTCTCCAAACACGTATGGTCAGTTTGGGAGCAGTAGACCAACTCCTTTCTCCGGGAGAAACCTCACCCAGTGTAGATTTAATATGGCTGTGAATTATATATATATATATATATCCCCAATAGCACACAAACGGTGAAAATACGTGGATAAAACATTAGTACCAAGACGTTATGTTAACGTTGTAAATGTACCGAAATGTCCGCCTGTTCAACGGTTTATTCGACATTGAATAATGGTTGACAAGAAACGATGAAGAAACGGGTTTAGTTGGCCCAAGAGAGCATGAATGCTGTCTACACACACACATTTAGTTTCATTTTAACACGTTTTTATTAACTCGCTTTCTTGTCTGTCTGTTCGGTACAAATGTTGCAAAAGATTTTAAACTCACTTCTCATCATTCGATTGCTTTGAAATTTTGTAAACTTGCTTTCTTCCGATGACAATACAATATTCAATCATTAGGTATAAGACAAAATAATTAAGTTAACTGTAATTAATTAATTAAAATAATTCGAAATTATCCTTAAATGCACGCAACGCCGAAACCGTTTATTGAAATGTGGGTTGCCTATCTCGCAGGAAATTTAATACTCTGCTCAATAACACTTGATTTATGAATTGTGAAACCCATATGGAAAAAAATAAAAAGGGATTTTAAAAAAACACGCTTTTTTAAGATGGACCAAAAAGTAAAAAATAATAAATTGAATTAATTTTATGAATCGGAAAATAAAAGCGTGGATGCTCTTGCTTACCTTATCATAATATCTAAGAACACCTACGATTTTATTTTCCGATTCATAAGATTAATTCAATTTATTATTTTTTTACTTTTTAGTGCATCTAAGGAACGTTCTGCATTTCTCGTTAGTAGGTCGACGCGTTGACAATTTATCCAAGATTCCACCTAGAGAGGGCACTACTCTTTTACTGTATCGTTGAAATTAAATGTTCATTGAAATATAGTTTAAAATTCCACTTGTTTTCAACATGCAAATGAAAACATGACAAATATAGTTATTTTCATTGTATTTGCTTTTAATTATAATGTTTAAGCAATTAAATTAGAAATACAGATGTGAAACAAAATCTAGGACATAGTATGGATGATAGTTGAAAGTACGTTACATTAACGTCGTGTCAACGAAATTCTAACGTCGTTGAAATATTGTTTAAAATTCAATGTTTTTTCAACGTGCACATGAGAACACCAAAATTAGTTTGTGTCATTCAATTATCTTTTTATTATATTTTATGACATAACATTAGTAAGAAATGCATTAAACAAAATCTATTATACCATAGTTGAAAATATCATATTAAATACACGCTGTATTAACGTCTTATCAACGCAATGACGTCTTTGTTGAAATATGATTTAAAAATAAGCATATTTTTTCAACCGATACCCGAAATTGACATCATCATCATCATCATATTCAGCCGTTTTCTATCCACTGCTGGAT